>VZRF01007810.1:0-124697 GCA_013396875.1 Vireo altiloquus
ACATCTATTCAGACAAGCTTTAAAGAGGAAAACTGGAAACAAGTGAAATTCAGATTCTGTCTTCTGTGGAGTTTCCAACATTACATCACAGTAGGTAACATTCAGAGAGGAAAATGGAGAGTTTCAAATTCTGAAGAATTGACAGTTCATTTTTAGGTAATCCCAAATGCCTTAAATCACAAAGATGAAGAAATATTGTTGGAAAGTAACCTCTAAGTCTAGCCTCCCACTTCAAATGATATCATCTTGAAAACTCCCATGAATGGATATAACACAACTTCTCTTGATAAACTGTCCAATTACAGCAGGCAATCACAAGGATATGAAACCAGAAATTTTCAGTTTCTCATCATCTCACAGAAGTTTCTTTTCAGAGTCCAATGCCTCAACTTGTCAGTAGCTTGCATACTCTGAAGCTGAGCAGAGGTGAAAATCTAATTTTGTAATCCTTAGCCAAAAAAACTCTTTTGTTTACCCAAATAAAATTGAAGACAGTTCAATGAATAAAACCTTCCATAACAGAGTGTTCACAAACCATCTGCAGATTCAGACTCAGATGACCTCTCTGACCAACAACAGCTACTGATATTCATGTTTGAGAAGGGTCTGTTTCATTTGTAGCTATTTTTTAGAGAAAGATGATCAAATTAAATGAATTACATAGTCATTCAAGCTACAAGTGGGTTAGTAATTTGCACAAATATATGAAAGTTATTTACCCACTTATATTCTGTATCATCATCACCACTCTCTCCTATTTAAAATGAACAATGGTGTCTATTATCTTCATTAACCAAACTGTTTTGAATTAATATGAATGTCTACAGCCATAAGCTATTTTATCTGTGCCAGCCTGGGATCTGCACCAAAACTGCAGTGGCATTATTATGTTATTTCCTGATGAAAGTGATGCAAATGAAAATCTCTGCTAGCTGATACCTCATTCTTATTTGCTCACAGTTCTGTGTCTTAAAAAAGATATTATAGCCCAGTCTAGGAGCCAGAAGCAATTTATAGTAGAGATTTTAACTAAGATCAAAGACAAAACTAGATGTTAATGAGTACAAAATATGTACCCTATACTTAGGAATAGACAAGGCCTCTAGGAGGGGAAGGATATAACATCAGCATGCACATGTAGCTAATAATTTGGAAGAATTTGTAATTATGAAAGAAGAAAAAATTAGAGCAACAGGAAGATATTAGAGAGAGACCTGGGGCCCTCTCAGTTGTATATTTTCAAACAGAAAATGCATACTGCAATGAAACAGCAACTATACTGGCCAGATTTGTCACTGTTATTCCATCTCCTCACTGATCATCAAACATCAGTAAGACCAGAACAGTAGCTGGGGGAATTTTATATCCTCAATTTTCTTCTTTCTGCTGAATGACGGTATGACACACTGGTCCCAGCTACTAAATTATTTAGTATATCATCTGCAAACACCTGGAAATATATTTCTTGCTTCATTTCGATCATTTGCATTTTATCTCCTAATTTACTAACAGAGGAAGTAATAATAGCTATCATTCCAAATGACTCCTTCAGATTGTTTGAAATTACTGCAGTAATGTGTTACCTCAAAGATATTTTTAAATAATCCTTTCTCTCCATCTTGTTCACCGTGGGATGTAACAAAAAACTGTGGAAACAGAAGTGTGTTTAGAGTTTGCACTTCCTAAATAGTTAATTAAATTTGGTTGTAGTTGATGGAGGAAATCTCAGAGGAACCATAATGGTCAATATAGCTGTGGTATGCCTTTGTGAACTGGAGTACATACTGCGGAAAATTATAGTAACACTCTTCTATGTAACAGGGAAATTGTCTCTAGGGTACAGCAGCCCTTAATAGAGAAAAAAAAGGTGCCAGAGAGCCCTCAGTGAAATGTCAGCACTGGGCTGAGACCTTTGTGTCCAGATTCATGCACCTTTTCTCTACAGGCTTAAAAGAGTAAACCAGACACAGCTCAATGAACAAGCAAGGGACAGATTTCCCATGGGATGGGCTAAAGAGAGATGTCCCAGCTCTCAGGCTGTGTGCTCTGGAGTTAAAACACATTGTGGATGGACTACACTGCCCAAAAGTGCGAGTCCTGAGGCAAATGAACACGGCACTGGGTTTGGGGAGAGCTCTTCCCTCGGTCTGTGAGTGTTTTCTGCCTGGGGCTGCATCCCCACAGCTGTGCCAGCCAGTGCGGCAGCACGAGAATCCCTGAACCCACTTTGGGCACACTCAACTGTGCTTCTGAAAGGCCCAAAGGCCACTTGTGCTAGTGCAGATGATTCTCCTGAAGCGAGACAGGGAGCACTTTGCCCAGCTCCCTGCACCAGTGGCGTGGTGGGACTGGGGAGCCAGCAAGGGCCAGCCACGGGCAAGGGGCAGAGGTGATCGTGTTTCAGCCAAAACCAGTAAGGGATGTCTTCCCGCAGTGTGCAATGTCTCTGAAACCTGCACCAGCCACATTTGACAACAGCTGCATGTTTTCAAAAGCGTCTTTAATCAGCAAGCCTCTGCACAATTGGCTGCTCTAAAGTGCCACACAAATTTTGGTCGCAGGTGAGCTGCTGTTTTGCATACTGGGAGCGGGGAAATCTCACACTGCTTACTGGAAAATTCAGGGCATGAACATCTGCAAAGGATAACAGCAACTAGGAAGTTTGTATGTTGGTTAGCAACAAACTACATGCCTGTACACCCCTCTATGTCACTGCCAAAACCCAGCATCTCACCCCTGGACATCTGTACACTACAGAGAGGAGAGGATGCACAGCCAGGAACTCACCCATACCAGCAGGGACAGAAACACTTGCTGCCAGGATGCCTTGTCCTCTTCCTCAGTCACATTAGCAGCACGAAGCCGTGGCACTGTAGTTTCTTATTTGACAGCTTTCAGCTCTTTTCTGAGACTGCTAAAAGAACATCTCTGTGACAAGCATTGAGTTTCAGCCCAGAAAGGAAGATAAAAAGACATCTCTGTCAAAACAGTGGCCTGCTGTGTCAAACCTGCCAGCCTGGTGCAACACTCCAAAATCTATGTAATCTGACCCACTTATGGTAACAACCTAAATTCAGAGTTATCCATCACTGATAAAACATAACAAACTTAGTGAGAAATAAGGAGGTGAAGTGATGATGACTTCATCATATTTGGAAACTTGGATTTCTACTTAAAAGCTAGTGTTTTTGAAAATGTTGGCTTGATATAGTAACAAACAGTGTTCTGAATTCTTCTGACTCTCAAAAAACTTGTGGCTTGCAGCCACACCATTGATTTTGAAGCCTGTCTGTTCTCACCCTGCTGTAGTAACACAGATCTTGGGCAGAAGAGCAAAGCACTGCTCATCCAAGCTCCCAGTGGAAGTTTGTACTGGGGTAGAGAAATGCAGAAAGCTCTCATCATTACACAGATTACAGCAGTTTTCAGACCAAATCAGCGACTCATCATCATCACCTCTCTTGCTCTTCCCTTATTTCCATGCCATGCACTGCCAATGGTTTACCTTGAGACAGCAGTGGCACAGGTCTGATCCCATGGTGCATCAATTCCATTTAATAAAAGAGCAGAAAATTACCTTGGCAAAAAGCAAAGCCTTTAGCTGGGTTAGAGAAGCAAATTGGCTCCCCATGCAAACAGAGGAGTGCCAGAGCCAGGGAAGGAGGGAGAGGGGTCTCACTTGTTCCTTTCTCACTTGTGACCAGCTTGGCTGCCTCCTGGGTCTGCATCCCGAGCCTCACTGCAGGCTCTACAGGAGCTAACAGCCTATCTTGCCTCTGAAGATATCAGTGCTGACAAGGAAGATGTGAGAGGGATCAGGAAAAACCATATTTGTAGGGAAGTAATTTTCCTGTTATCACACAACCATTCGATGACAGAGCTGTTTACCAAGAGCCCTCACACAGCAGTGTTTGAACAAAGCTATTACCCTTAGCATCAAATATATTTTAATTTTTTTGAGAATTTTTTTTTTTCTGTAGGCATTCATCTTTTCTCTTTAAAATAGCTTCTTCTTGATCAGCTGGAATGTAGTGAAAACATGTTGACTACATCATAAATCACACACAAAAACCTTCCAGAGGCTAAATGTGAGAAAACACATGCAATGAAAGCTCCAAATGAAACATTGAAAAATAAGAACCATGGAGAAACAGAAAGCCATTTCTTTTAGTGTGAAAATCCTGCTACCATATTTTTAAATTCACAGTGGAAATAGTTTTCAGCAATCAAAGTGAGGAAGAGTGGATCTGTGTGGAAGGCAAGTAAATCAGGCCCACAGAAATGTATGTGATATTCTTCAAAATGCAGGAAATTTGAAAGGTGGGCCAGTAACCCCCACAAAAGCTGATCTCAATGGATATTTGCAACTTTCTCAAGTGAAAAAGCACCAGAGAACACAATGCAGATGTTTTCCAATAGCTAAACTTTTAAACTATTTAATAATCATTTTCTAACCATAAAAAAATGAATTTAGCATATTCCTGGCCCACCTAAGAGAAAAATGTTATAAGGCTCAAGCTTTATAAATCTATAGCACTAGTGAAAAGAATTATTTTGCCCTTGGGCTACTAATGAGTGGCTGGGTTTACCAGCATTTGAAGAGCATTAGACATTTATATGGCTAATAAGAGCATTCATGGTTACGTAAGCAGGGATAAATAAAATTAAGGCTATAAGCCTTCATCCTTCAGGGCTAAGGAAAAAGAAAATTCTTTGGTGGCAAACTATTCTATGAAGACCTGAGGTAAAATCTTGGCCTTGTTAAAGTTAGAATTCTTCCAAAATAGCTGTGGTTTTACCTCAACCTTGCTTAATTATGCAGCTTTCCCTGACTTCATTAGACTATTCATCATCTGCAGAGCTGCTTATTCTTTCTCACAGCACCTGAAAACAACAGCATAGCTACAGATAAGCAGCTGGTATGATTTATGTATAAACTGTAATGACAATTTCTGTATTCCTTTCATGTCTGTTTTAGAGAACTGAAATTAAATATTAGATCTGATTAGGAACAGACAGGCTGCTATTTTGACTGGCCCTAGGACTATTAAAGTCCTTGTTATGAGGCAAGAGCACAGTACAGCACATGCCTATCTCACTGCACCATCCTACTCCCAGGGAGCAGCACCAGGTGTTGAGTTATTCAGGGAGAAACTCTGCTCCAGTGCCAGCCTGAATTCCTTTGCATCACACATCAGAGCAGGATCCCTGAAATGCCCCAGCATTGCCTGACACATGTCATTAGTCCTGACTGGCATCTTGCAAGCTGGTTCTTACTTGCAGAACCCTACAAGGAGGCTCTCCCAGCTCCCACTCTCTTTGCCATCTGTCAGCTGCTCCCCAGGGCACAGACAAGCACCAACACTCACGGCCTCCTCCTCTGTTTTCCACCTTCCTGGCCCTCTCTCACACACACACATATCTCCCTGCTGTTTCTCTCCCAGCAGTTCTGCCTCCAGCCAGCTGCTTTATTTCCTCTACCGATGTGGCAGGCGTGCAGTGAAACTACACAGGGCTTCCAAAGGGTGGATCTCTCGTAAAAGCCTCTGCTTGAGCTGGCAGCTCTGCAGGATAGACCTCGAAGGTCTTTGGTAAATGTAACGTGGAGCCAGATGCTGAAGCTTTCCTGCTTGCCTTGGTACCGTATCCAGCAGCCCACATAACTCACTGTGGTTATTCATTGCATTGTGACAAGAGTTGGGATTACTCTTTTGTTGTTTGCCCGTGTGAGCCAGGACTACATTACTTCTTTCATGCCATGATGAGGCATGATTCTAAAAGGGCATTTAAAGCTGGAGAGTAACAGTCTCCCAGTGCTGCTGGTGACAGCATCCCCTCCATGTATCCATCCACTTTTTGATGCCTCACATATGGGGTATTCTCCCTTGTAAGGTACTAAGATGATTGAATGTTAGAGAACTAAAGTGTTGTATTGAATTAAAGCCCTTTTCAAGCCTCTTTCTCCCCTCATGAGCTTACACCCCTCAGTTCTTTCTGTAGGGGTGGAAAGAGAGCAATCCAGTTGACAGATAAGATATTTACCACAGAGCAAGCTGTGAGACAGAAAAAAAAATATGCACCTGCTTCTTGACTTCTACATGAGAAAAGTTAGGAAACTTGTGGACATAGTGAAATACTTATGCTGGCCAGTCTTCGCGTACGAAGATCCGGGGGAGGCCTCTTTCCTTCCAGACCTCCCAGCCTGCGCACTGGATTTTTTAGGTGAGACACAGGGCGCGAAATACTTATAAACCCTGCATAACAGGAGTCCTGAGACTGGTCACTCTTTTACTGACTGACTTCTTCCAAGAATCTTGCTGCACAAATTGTTAAGGGGTAATTCTCAAAAGCTATTAAAGAAATAGGTGCTCATCACACTTGATTTTCAAAGGAATTTCAGTGTGAAATCCCTTCCAGCTCTTGAAAATCTGGGCTCAGCATTAGCGAGCCTTATTTTCTGTTCTCTGAAATTGAGCTTCTTACCCAGCTCACTAAAGATTTTCTGTGTCTGTGGATGAGGGTTATACAGTGCTGCTTTAAGTATCCAAGCCTAACGAATAATACAGGGAAAACTCTATGACAAAAAAGTTACACCAACTCAATTTTTGCAGAAAGCTGAAGCAAAACCTTTATTTCCTTTCTGGATGTTCAGCTTGAGTCCCAGACCTTTTAACAAACAAGAAGAAGATCACTCTTTGCATCTCCTCGTGCCTTTGTCCCATGTACATTGAAGCTATCCTGTGAATATATTGCTGAATATTCCTCAGGCATACACAGAGATTCATGTATCCATTGATTGTGACTAGCTTTAGAGGAGATATCAGAGAGCTGATAGCTCCTCCCTTTGGGCTGGATAAGGTCAGAGTGAAGCAACCTGCCAGCCAGCTAAAGGGATATCACCACAGCTGGCCAAGACAGAGCCAACAACAGAACCACACCAGCTTTATGGACAAAATATAATTCCTTGAGTGAGGAAAATAACTGCTCTAACTCACAAATCAGTTCACACTCCTCTCATTTCCAGAAGTGTGAAGAAGTGTCTGTTCCTTCAACTGTATTGTACAGGTAGGAAAAAAACCAAAAAATCCCCAATGAATTGGCAAAAGAAACTTTCCCAAAATGAGGCAGCATTGGTACTCTAGGGAGCAAGCCTTATAGTTTCTGAAATTCTTGTAGGCTGAGAAGTTAAAAGACCTTTATCACTATTCCCCATGCCTTAGAACGCATATGAGGTTACACAGTTAAACCAGCATTCAGTTTTGAATCTCCAATTGTTCAGACTCAGAGAGGTTAGATTTTTGCCCATTTATGTCAGGACACAGGGCTTGCAGTCAAAGCTCATCTGCACTGTCACACAGGTTTAAAGAAATGGATATCAAACATTAAAATGCAATCTTGCTGTAACAGCTGGGTGTCGAGCTCCCAAGAGGGTGTTGTGAATCATAGCCCTACTCTTTCTCCATGGATGGCCCTAATTTATCTGCAGGTCTCTCAGTTGTTTAAAAGGACCATCCTTGGATGGAATTACAAAGGCTTCTCTTTCACCTCAGGCAGGGAAATATTTCAGTTCTTCAACTTGTTCTATACACAGTGCACAAATCTCTAAAGGTATTGTGGTGACCTAGCACTGGCCTGTGCCTCCTCTTCAAATTAGTTTTGAAAAAAGAAAAGAAAATATTAACAACTGCACATATAATTCTACTGTCTTGTTGTCAGAAGGTATAGTGCCTTCTTTGACAACTCTGAAGCTCCTGTACTTTTATCTCCACTCACTTCGTCTTCCTGTGTCAGCTGGGGCAAGGAAAGCAGCCAGTCAACAATGCAAGAAACTGATGCACCTCCACCTTCCAACTTTTTTTTTTTTTTAATCATCCATAGCAGTATGATTGATTCCTGCATGCAGGTAGAACACTATGAGTGACTTGGAATAATCCCCACAAACTTCAGCTGTTCGAATGTTAACTTCACCAAGAGTCAAATATGAAGCTGATCCATCTCTTGCTTTCCCCCTAATTGCTTCGGGGTGTTTCTGTCCTTTCTCCTTTTTCCCATCTTATCAATTATTCCACGAAAAACACTTTTCATGGACACTTGCAGCTGACATGAAGGAATTGCACGTTGTCTCCCCTCGCTGTGCCACCGTGGAGCACCAGCCCCCTCTGGGGACAGCAGAGCAATGTGCTCAGTGTGCTGTGTCCCCTGATCTCAACCTCACTGATGATTTGTCTCTGAGCAAACCAGCCCCACACAAGCAGGATGATACCTGCACAGGACACTTTCCTGACAAAACTCTTCAGGTGATGCTCCCTGCTGCATGTATTTTGCTGTTTGCTGTTGCTGTGTGCTGGGCAAAATGGAAGAGTTATGACAGGTAAGCAAGGATCATAAAGCTGAAACAAACAGTGAAAAACCCTCTTTGCCTACTGCTGTGTTTGTCTTACAGATGAACAGTCCAAAACTAGATTAAACTAAAATCTCTGCTATCAAAGCTATCTCTTTTTTCATAATCTCTATGTACCTTTTTCAGAAAAAATATAAGATGTAGTTCCTGTGTGGAACCAGTGTGCTCTTAAATTAAGAGAGTTAGGGATGGAAGATCACAAAGATTTTATCTAAAATATATTTGTCCAATAGCTTATCACCAGTGTTTTTTTGAATACATATTAGGATACAGAAAAAGTGTGAGAAATGTTTTGTTACCTAGAAAGATGCTGTCATATAGAGACATTTAATGATACATGAATCCAGCAACATTCCTTTGGAGATAAATAACACATCAAAAGCATTCAGTAACACCCAATACAAGAGAAAGGAAAGGTTGAATTATTTTCCCTCAGCAAAGACTTCCTGTGTGTGAACAAAAGAATCCAACTGCTGGTGAAACACAGTGTGCCATTTTGCCAATGGAAAATTTGTTTTGGATTGACAAAGACTTTTCAGCTAAACACTAAGTCAGATTAACCAGCTCAACAATTAATTTTTTTTTACCTAATTAAAATCTTGAGAAAATTCATTAAGTGATCTGTCATACAACTTGCAGGCTGTTCAGACACTTCAAATAATTTTTATTACCATGCCATAAATAAATATTTTTAATTTTTAAAAAAATCCAAAGAAATAGATCCAGATAAATCTAAAGATTGAGTCTTATGAAAGTCATGTAGTCTAACTTTTCTTGAAACTATAGGGCACAGTGTCCTTGGTTACATTTGCTTTCAAACTTTGCTTCCCAAGGGGCATTTTAAGACACCTCGGTGTATATGTAAAGATAAATACAAAAATTTATATCTGAATAAACTACCTTTGTAACCATGCTAACTTATGAGAAATCTCAAACAGACTAACATTCCTATATTAATTATAAATTCCTCCTTTTTTGTTTTCTTCAGCTTGGCAATACTTTTAATCTAAATTTATTGATTTATATCATGTTCTCGAGGAATTTTATTTAGAAGCTGAGCATAACTGGTCATTGGAAACATGGCTTCCTATGGGTCTAGCACAAGATTTCCAGCTGAGGAGGGACCCTTCCATTTCTCCTGAAATGGTATGTACTTTCTTGCTGTTTGTAAAGTGATTTCCTGCAGACAGCCACATCCTAAGGCAGCAAAGCACGTGTTTGAACTTACAGCTTCCATCCTGAATGGGACGTGACGTGTGCTTATGTCTGAGTGCAGAACTGGATGTCTTCCGTGATAATGAACTTTACATTAAGCACACTGACAAAAGCACCTTCCCGAAGTGAAGCCAGCCTGTATTTGCAGTTTCCTAAACATCCAAACTCCTGCCACTCCAATCCCCAAGGACTCTCATAACATGGTCTGAAATGGAGATCTTCATTAGCATGTACACCACGTGCAGCTTCTCCTCAACAGTTGCTTACAAATTAGATGTAGCAGGGACTGTCTCTGACCTTCAGTTAATTATTTGATACCACTACTGAATTTCAAGAACTCCAGGAGTTATCCCTTGGAAAACACTTGTTGAATACCTGAGGAGCAGCAAATGACACAAGGTCTTCCATTTAATAGGATAGTATCAGCATTCTGTGCTGAGGACTGCACAGCAATCCTGCATTCAGCACCACTGGTGAGAAGGGAGAATGAGCAATTCACAGGGAAGGGGAAAATTTCGCATTTTTCAGAACGTTTCATGACACAAATTTTAACAGATCATTAAGGATTTCCTTCACAGGAATCCTGACTTAAATCCTGTTGACTTTTTCTCTGGATCAACATAGCAGAGACAGTTCAGCGAGGTGAGAACTTTTCTGACCACAGTAAATGTGGAAATAATCTTATTTATGGGCACACCTCACTTGGGTTCCTGCTTCGGAATGTGGTTTGCTGTGTTTGATCCATCCTAATGCAAACTGACAAACAGAGAAGTATTCATATGAGCAGCAATTTTCTTGAGTCCTCTTCGATGGGCAACTACCTTAGAGTACACACAGGTGTTACAGCCTTGCTATCAGCCTTGAGGGAACTCATGTAATTAAAACTGCTATGGTAATATTAGCCATAGAAATAATGTACATTATTTTACCCCACTGACTTTTAGTTGACCACCTGTACATTTCTATTTGCCTTTTAAAAACTGTCCTAAATTTATTTGCTCTTATTCATTCCCTATAACACAGGAATATGAAAAAAAAATAAAACCCAAACCGACAAACCCCAGTTATGCAATGTCACAGTCAGCTGAGGAAAGTCCCAAAGAATTAACTGTGTTCCAGGAAATGCAATTGGAGGGGGTGAAGCCCTGTGCTTGGCAAAGACACTCAAATCTCTAAAGACATCTCTACTTCACTGAGGTACCTATATATTCCCTCCAAGATGGATGTGTGGTGGATTTGTGGGGAAGTAAGACTGGCCAGGAAGATTGGAAAAGAAGTTCAGAAAGAAATACAGTCCTGTCATGGACAAATATGCTGCACAAAAGCATGACACAGAGCGACCATATAGCTCTCTCATCTAACTCTCTATCAAAAAAAAAAAGGTGTCATTTACAGTACTAAGTAGAATCCCTGACACCAAATTATTCTTTGCAAGTTGTGGGACTTCAGATGGTGTCTCCTAGAGGATGTTAAGTTCACACCAGTATTTTTGACAGAGATCTGCAAACAGATCCATCTCCCATCACCTCAAGCACTTTCTCCTGCTATTTGCTACCTGACCTACAGCTCTATCAGCAGTTTGTCATCCTCAAAAGCCTCATCCCCAGCAATGCTGGAGCTCTAAAAGGAGACCTTAAGGTTTGAAACAAACAGAATAACTCTTTTGGCGGTGACTGGAGAATCATATCAGAAGAGAAAACTAAAACATGTTTTCAGGATGGTTTTTCCCATTTTCACCTGAGGAACGTTTCCTCAACTGCAGGTGACAGCTTCTTACAGTAACTTCCAAAGAGGTTAATTTTGGCTTAAATTTTGCTCTGCCTTGTGACTGAACTTATTCAACACCAGCACCAAGAGGTAGAAAAATGGTACCAAAGTTTATAATGCTCAGACCCCTCTCTGAAAAGAGAAGTTGCATCCAGCTTTTGAGAATAACACTGAAGACACCCCTGTTTTCATGATTGCAGTCCAGATGAAAGACCAGGAATTATCTCCAGACTCCATAGGGTGTTGACCAGCCCTCCAGGACACAAACACTGCTTTACTGATTAAATCCAACCCCAAAATTTTGTCACTGCTCTGCTATACTACAAAAGGGAAATACAAACCAATCTTTCACACATTCAGTCTTTACCTCTGAGACTCCATATAGAACAGGAAGTATATTCAATCACACATATTAAGCACAAAATGACAGAAGATTAATGAATAGAAAAGAAAGAAATGACAGGAAGGCAGTTGGGGCAGGGGGGAACACTGATAACTGAGACTGCCAAAACTGAATAATAGATTTGGTTGCTTAACATCTCAAATAAATCCTTGTGGCAGTTTCGAAAAGCTCAAATAACTTTCCAGCTCTGACACAAAGTCCAGTGAAATCAATAGGAAGACCTTTAGTGTTTAAGAAAGTTAACAGATCACAGCACACAGAAGATACAAAAATTTGATTTTGCCTGAGGCTGTGCAAATTTTTTACTTCACTTTTTCTCCCTAGTGCTCATATATGCTTTGGTACACAAGGAACAAATGCACTTAGTTTAACAGATTATTACTGAAATCTTCTACAGTGATGCCTGCAGTTCCAGACATAATTATTTATAAGATGTCTTAATAATTTTAGTTATTTTTTCTCCTCAGCAGATACAGTTACTTTTCATTGTTGGGGTTTTTTTTCTGGATTGATCAACTACAAGGAATATAAAAATAAATTTATGCAGTAAAGAAGTTATAACTACTTCAAGCAAATAGAAAGAATAAGCCTCTTACAACACTTATTAACTAACAACAAGATTTCTTTTATTAGCTGACATTTCACCACTGGAAACAACAGGGAAGAAAAGAGATTTAGTGGAAATCCATATGGCTGAAGTTTGTTTTCATGGTGCACATTCAGCAGGTTAGATATAGAAGCTCTACAAGTATTTTCACTTGGCACTGAATCTTTATTTTAGGGACCTGTGGTTCTGCCAGACCATTAGCTCAGGATTAGCAAACACACAAAATCTGCCTCCCTGCATTGGATGTGAATGTCTTTGTATGGTCTACAAAGTCTCAGATCTTTGTGTCATGTTGTAGTGTTTCAGCCACAATTGTTTGGTTAATTGAAAATCTTTTAGTTTGTAAAACATGGGGTAACAAACCCCATGTTTTGGGAATCTCCTTCAGAGACTCTCATAAAGGGAAGGGCACATTGGATGACTCTGAAGTCTGACATAACATCCACTCCATTCTCATTCCACATGCAAAATTATTTGGTTTAGTCTTAAAATATTTCTGTACAAAATAGCACAGTTTTGGGGTTTTAGGAAAATTTTTCAAGTTGTTCTCTCCTCTGCATTTAATTTCAAGTTGAAAATAAATCTCTTGGTTTCCTGACACCTCTCTGCACCATTATTCCTTAAATTTTAATTAGTCATCCTGTATTAGCTTCTTGCATCTACTCCCACATCACTACTTGAAATACCATCCTACCTAGAAATCTTTTTACTCATGTGGGAGTTGTGCAAATGCAAATAAACAGACATTTAGATCAGGAGGGTCAAAGAGAACCTCCCATATGCTACCAACAACATTCAATAAGGTCTTTAGAGGAAAAGTACAAAAATTACAAGGGTTCACGATGCAGGGCTCAAAAGCTCGTCGCAGGTAAAGGAAGGGTGTTAGCAATATAATGATGTGATTTTCATTCTACAGCAGGAGAGCTCTTGAGGATCTATTAAGGAGAGGTGTGCAGGGAGCACAAAATAATAGACAGTTGACGAGAAGTGCTCTCTCCAGTCCGCTGGCACCTTCAGATCTTACCATGGTTTAGTAAACAAAGTGAGAAACAGAACCTGGAACAGTTCAGGCTGCATGGATTCAACTCTTCCTTTTACAGCTCTCGAGCAGGACACCAAATAGATGAGAACAGCCCAGGCTGATAACCTGTTTTGAATGCTTATGCCTTGTGTATCTGCAAAAATATTCTTCACTGACTTATTTTCCTTATCTGCTTCAGAAAAGCATTCCATTCCAGATAAACAAAAAAACAGGCATCTTATCCATGTGGCCTGGAGTAAGACAGGAAAGGAAAAATGTGGAAGCAAAACCAGTGACTGTTGTGTTAAACAACTCAGATAAATTGAGCTTTAGAAGGAGAAATACTCATGAATGTATAGATCGTGCAGCCAAATGGCACAGAAAATCCCTCAGTAAGATAGCAGACACAGAAAATAAAATTAAATTTTAAAAAAGTGCTCATCCAGTTATACTTTCCAGCATGATCTGATAGATAAATTTTCAGGGTGTTAGTGGGTCTAAAGGTGGGATTTTCTTGGAGTTGCCTTAGAAAGTCCCAGGAAGAGCCAATCTGAACCTTCAGATGTCAAATACTTGTATGGTCTGCAGACCTTGACAGGAAAAGTATCTGGAGGTGTGTTTATTAATACTAATTCCTTTTTCTGCTGGGACAAGGATTTCAGATAAATAAGAACTTTAGTTAATTTTTAGCTAAACCCAAGATTATCCAATGCAATCCCTTAAAATACAAAATACAACTCTAAAACAAACAGAGTGAGGTTCTGAGTGGTATCAGTTTTTATGGTTTTTCCAATATTTTGTTGATAATAGACAGAAAAATGGTCCAGTGTTTAAATATTTGACTGACATTTGGAAGCTCAGAATTCAAGCTTTGAGGATATTTTTTAGTTTAAATAAAGAGATGTTCCTAAGCTTCAGTTCCTCTGATTGTCAATATGAGTTCAAGTCAAATAGGCTGTTTCTTTTTTTTTCTTTCATAATAGCTAAAAGTTAGAAGTAATATTTTATGTCAGCTTATTTTGCTCATTTCAGATTTTTGTTCATAGAAGGTGCAGTTACAAAGCAGAGAGGTAGAAAATATAATTTTGAAACCAACCCCCAAAATTTCAATTTCAAAACATCACAAACCAAAATGTATCAGCACTAGCAAAAGAAGGAATTCTTAAACATGAGAGAGGACATGTTCTAATATTTAAAGAATCATCACCATTTATTTATATATTGTCTTAAGTTCTTGCAAGATGAGTCAGCTTTCTAAGTACTTTTAATTCTTATGATGCTGTTTTCCCTGTCCTCTTCCCCCCCTTTTTTGATTTGTGACAAAGTTTCTGTTCTTTGGGCAAATGTCACCCAGGCCTAGCTGTGAGAAGCTGAATCATTTTCCCATAAATTCCATCTTAAAAACATCAAAACAACCCAAATAATAACATTTCTCTGCAAATACAGCTCAATTTTTCCTGTATTTTTTGTGTGGGTTGCAAGTCCTGCTGCTCTTCACCAGCTTTGAGGTCTAAATGTCATGCCAAGTGGCTAAAATGTATTTTATGTTTATTCTCCTTTTAGGTATTTGTATTGTGTTGTTGGGGTTTTTTTGAGCCTGGAGTGAAGCATACACATATCTTTAGAAATATCTTAGAGGGTGGTGTAAGAGAACAAGTGTGGCAAGCTGGCTCTGGATGAAAATTACTGATTAATCCATCATACAAGAATTGAAAACAAAACACAAAACAGGAGTAACTTAATAAGACACAGTTAAAAGTGTAAACCTGTGTACTGAAATGAAGATAACTTCTGTACCTGTTTTTACATGTGACTGTTTCAGCTGCCGCCTCCACTCTGATTCTAAGGCAATTGGGGAAAACAGGACCTCTGGGTGGACCTTGACACCCCTCCTCAATTGTTTTCCTTCCAGAAAAAGGAGATAAAACAGGGTGGGAGTGAAAAAATTGCCACTACAAATGGTTCATGGGGCAGACAGGCATCAATCATCATCCCCACTTCTCTCAGAGGAGCACTGAATCCCTCAGCCTCCCTCTGCTCTGGAGCCAGAGGCATGGTTCTGCTGCACACAGGGATAGGCTTTCTGTAGGATTCCCACAGCAGCTGCCAGACACATGAGAAAGGCAGATTTCTTTCACTCCCACCACTTTCTTCCTGACATAATTGGTCCTTTCCACAGCACAAGATGGAACAAGCAGGAGTCTAAAACCTGGCAGGGACACCTATTTAAATGCTGTACAGGTAGCCTTGTCAGAAATGGTGACCAAAGGCATGAATAACCCCTCAGCCTTTTCTTCTGACACCAAGGGAAATATTTATGTCATGACTGACTGAATTAGGGACCTTTAGAGCACTCAAATCTTAAATTTATCTACAGCACTTCTTAACATCAGTCACTCGGGGTGGTGGGGAATTGATGAGGAAAGATCCAGGACTACACAGAGTTGCACAATTTGGACCTTCTCAGCTCTTCTAAGCTGGAACTTAAACAGTGAAACTTCTGAAAATTACATTAAATACTGGAATTTTGTGATCTGGAGTGCGTAATGGTGGGTTTCACCACTTCCTATATCCAGGAAATGCTGAGATTACCTCAGATTGTCACATCTGAGAAGTGTCAGTAGAAAACCTTGATTAACTAAAAACCTCACAAATGTTTAACCCTACACAGATTGATGCCTTCTGTCACATGGTTCTGCCACTGACCATTTCTGCCCTAGACACACTGGAGATCCTTGTCCCTCTCATAGAAGACAGGGAGAGAGCAGACAGATTTCCAGGAACAGACTTTTCCTGCTACCTTTCTGAAGTACTTCTTGTCTCACCTGTCTCGCTCAAAAATATTCTAGTTATGTTTCTGACACAGGAAAGATCAAGAAATATAAATGTAAAGGTTTTGCAGAAGGAACTTCTAAACAAGAATTCTTCATCCAGAGTTGCACTGGATAATCTTCCAACCTTGAAGGTTCTATGATTCTATGATCCAGAAGATGATACAAGCCTCTTGAAGGTGAAGGGCTTCTGTCAATCAGCCAAATCAAATATATCTGGCAATGCCTACTGCCAGGTAGCAGAATCACAGACCAAACCCAAACAACTGTGATTTCTCACTGCTCAAGCCTTAGAAGCACATTTTTGAAAACCAATCTCTCTTGTCCTGGAACTCATAATTGTACATACCTGCTGTGAAAGCTGAATAAGCAGAGCTTTTAGGAAACAGAATCCAGGAGCTCAGCTCTCCACTGATGGAAAATTTAAATGATGAAGCATTACCCCTGCAGAAATAAATATCACAGCCAGGAAACCTGGATGAAGGCTGAAACAAAACCTGACAGAGAGGTTATTTCAGAAATTACAGAAAGGACAGGAGTCAGTAATGACATGAGGAGTCTAGAGGGCTGAGGAGATTTTTCTCTGAACCTCTCTTATTTTCTATAATGCTATTTTCCTTTAATGTAACAGCAGAGATTTCATATTGACAATTACTAATATCTCTGGATGAACCTTGGTGTCTGGCACTCCTCAAGGATTCTGTGGCCTTTTCTATTAGCATACCACATTTAGAGAGAGATGCAGTATTCACTCTGCTATCCACCGAGCTGTAAGAAGCTCTCATTAGCTTAGAGACAAAAGCTGAGTTCCCTGTGTCAGGGACTTGATTAAAACCATAAGCAGAGACAATCTCTAAACATGGTTAATCATAAAGCAAACACTTTTCTGCTTCAACCTATGTGTTTTATGGAAAGGGTGGATGCCTCACAAGACAAGTAGGCATGTCTTCCTCTTAGGGTAAGTGAAAAATAGAAACACAAAAGTGTGAGAAAAAAAGAGATTTTTATCTCAGTTTTGAAGAAATAAAGGACATGAAAACTATGAAATGAAATTTTACCCAGCCACTATGGCCAAACCACACCCAGTTACCACTTGTTCAGGTGAACCATTTCTTTGAAAAATCTATTAGGAGAGTTCATAAGGTTGAATGTACATGGTTTCAAAATATCATATTTTTCTCTTAATCCCTTCAGGAGAACAAGAAACGTCAAGTTCCAAAGAAAAGCAAGCTGTACATCTCTGGGAAGGATTAAACCAGCCCCTGGTTTAATTGATTAAGAGCAGAGAATACTGGCTCTGACACAGCAGAGAAACACCTCTGTCTCCTTCTCCTGGTAAAGCTAAAGGACTGTATGAATGCTCACATACACACACTTAGGATCACAAAAACCCATGAGGAGCTGAATGTAAAAGACACATTAAACTCTAATGTCATCCTATGCTAGGGAGGAAATGAGCCTAACTTTTAGCTCCTTAATACTGCTTTTTCTTTCTCCGTAGACTAAGGAAAATGAATTTCCATTGCTACATGAAAGGAATACATCATCTGTCTACATTCAATCTGTTAGAAATGTTTTTTTTCAGCAACAGAATATTTGCATAACACTGTTCTCCTTGTCAGGTTCACAATAGCAGTGGGACTTAATAGACTGGCTTTGTGTTGAATATTCAACAGTAACTCACTAGTCAGATAAGCAGTCTCATAGGAGTCAAAATGTGCATGAGCTAAGAGAGATGATTTAAAATTTATCCCTACCCAGATTTTGAAAACAAAATGCACTTTGTGCAGAAGAGTAAAGTCTGGTGTGCAGGTGAATTGTCAACAATTGTTCTGGTGTGTTATTTGAGTACACTGAATTTTTCTGGTCTGAAATAGAGGATGTTGAGGGGTTGTAAAGGTGTGTGCACTTCTTTACAGCATTATAAATCCTTCCATTCTTGACCAAGCCAATTTGAATATCTCATGTCTCACCTGTGATTGCTGAAAACTTTCCCCTCCTATAGAGAAATAAGATACTTCACATTAACATTATAGGAAAACCTGTACTGAGACAACGATGAGAGAAAAGGGCTCTGAGTACTTTTGCTGTTACTGTGCTCTGTCAGACACAGCTGGAAAGAACAAGTTGGCTGAATGCAGGATAGAGAAAATGCAACACAACACCAACTTTCTATTTACAAAAGGATCATAACTATGATTTTGAGGAGGATGGGGTTTATACATGGGGAACAAAAGGAGCCTTTGACACGGTGAAAGCCCTGGACTCCAAGGAGAGAGCTTGCCAGAAAGTGGAAAATGCCTTTCAAACTTTAACATATTCCAGTTTATCATATTGTGTGTTCCCTCCATTACTGGCAAAGCCTACAGCAATAGCCTCAAGAAAGGAGACACCTGGTAAGAAAAGTGAGCTGAGCGAAAAGCAAGAGACTTCCCCAAAAAGACTGGACAAAACTCAGAAGCCAAGGATTGAGAGAGAACCTGAGGAGAATTGTGGAAACAACAACATCCTGCTGAGAGCTGAGCTCTGGGCAGCACTAGGGAGAACGAGGAGCAAGGAAAGGATGAGAGATTTACACTGTTCTCTGGAGAAGGAAATAACCCCAACTATCTGGGGATCTGAATAAATAGTGTCATAGCTTCAAAGACCTCTCCAAAGCATAGGTGAGGCAATGGGACCTGCTCCTCCTCCCACAGCTGTTGGCACTCCCCTGACCCAAGGGCTGTCTCTTCACAGCTCTTTCTGAAAGCCACTGCCCTGGAACAGGATCAAACACACATCTGTGCCCAAATCACATATTTTATCAGCCACAAAATCTATCCAGATGGCAGACAATCATCTACTACCAGTAATCCATTTCTCCTCCTACTTTTCTACCACAGCAAATTGATGTCAAGTCATCACAGCAGTCTTTTAAAAAAAGAGAACAAGGATGTACAGATGTTGTTTGTTGTTGTTGTTTTTAATAACAGTCAACCCAGGGGAAAATATTAAAAATTAAAGCCCATAGTGCTGCTACAGAACAGAGTAATTTGGTTTAAAATCACATTATTTGCAAGTAGTTTCATTTCTGACAAATGGCAAATGCAGCAGCTGTAGCTGCTTGCCAGGCCAGCTCACTCTTTCTTACCTGCTGGGAGCTGAAAGTGTTGGAAAACTTTGTTCTTTCCTTCTCACAACTCCTTCCAGCTTCATACTGGAATATAGTTTGTAAATATCACTCCCTCTTTCTCTCCCTTGGCATAGAAATTTTGTCCGTTCCTGAAAAATAATTTTCTAGGTATTTCTCTGACTAATTTCTATCTCCTGTAACCCTCTGACCTCTTCTCTTTTAAATAAAATTTTAACAATCAAGAAAGAAAAAGCAAGTGTCCTGGGAACACCAGTTTTGGCAAGATAAAGTAATATTGGAGCTGGTAAAGCAGGTCCTTGCAGAAGTTCAAGATTCAAAAATTCGTATCAGCAAGACATGAACCAGAACCCATGCTGGACAAGTTTCACAGCTGGAATCATCATGGTAACCAGTTTTCTGACCTTGTGCTCTGACAAAGCAGCTACAGCAGTAGCTGTGAGCTTTTAGATGTTCAACACATCTTGGTTCTTGAAATTACCTTGAACTCCAGGACTCAAGCTTGTTGGCTTAAGTAGATGAAAAAGATACACTTTCACACTTTTTTTTCTCCCTGTGAAGACAGAATATAAAATTCCTTTCCTCTTTGCTAATTTATGAGGTTCACATATATTTCATGTACAAGGACCCACAACATCAACACATTTTTGAGTGTGTAAATGCCTGCACTAAACCATGTCCTCCAGGACTTTCTGATACTGAAACACTAGCTAGGAATATGACTTTCCATTTCTTGCTTCTCCATGAATCCCTAAGCCACCAACAGGAAAAAGACTGCAGCTTGTAAAAGGGACTCTGCAGAGCTGCCACTGTGTGTGGCACACACCTTCATAGAAGCTCCAAAAGGTTCAGAGTGAGATCTCCGAACAATTCAAAGGTCGGAATTTGAGGGTTTCATCCATAAACCCTTAGATTTTATTCATTCTTTGGGATCCTCTCATAAGTAAATAGCAAATCAAGGTAGGTAGCCTTGTACCTACCAGCTTGACCTGAGAGAAGATTCTCTACAATAACATTTTATGCTCCTGAGTACAGCAGAATACAATACAATATAGAACACAAGCAGAATACAAGCAATAAACACACAGGCTTTCTGTAACAGCCACAAAACCAATAAAAAAATATGACTATGTGGTCAACCAACTCAATTCTCAGCAGTAATAAGCATGATTCAAATAAATACAGAAGTGGAATCAGAAAAAAATACAGCAGCAGATACCTTTTCCCCCCCTTTAAGTTTTGTAAAACTAAAGATCATTGCACTTCTTACCAGAGTTTATTGAAAATAATAAATCCTGTCTCTTTTGGGGTTGAAATAATGAACCTGATGTTCCCACACTGAAAACTTTTTCTTTGTATAATAGCACTAGATAATTTAGATGTCTCACCAAAAAAACCCAGTGTTTGTCGACATTTACCTGCCTGGCACAACCTTTTCATTTCAGTCTGGAGAAAATAGGAGATGGGGAAACCTCTCAAGAAGTTGGGTTTTTTACTTCTGCTGTTTTTATGTCTGTGGCAGCATTTCAGGCTGCTGGTGCCACAATTGCTAAAGGAACAAAGGGCCAGAAATTCAACATTCCACACAAGCAATCCCTGAACTGCAGAGAGTGACGGGAGCAGTGCTGGAAACATCAGAGCCAGGAATGCTATCCCAAAAGGTCTCATTATACCTGCTAGACAGCCCAGAAAGCAGAGGGGAGTGCTGTGCTTGAGTCATAGAGGCAGAGCTGTGGTCAATTCTTGCTTCCCAGATGGCAATAGCACAAACATCTGAGCAGCGTCAAAGTCTCATCCAGGTGTGTCCTGCACTTGGGAAACAAGCAGCTCTCTCTTCCCTCTGCCTGCCCCAAGGGGTTTGGTATCAGCTGCTCCTGCTCTGCCCCTTTTGCACCTGAGCACAATGTTGGTGTCTGGAAAGCCACCCTCTCCACACACCTTGGTGCCTGCATGAGATTCCCCTTCAGACTTCCACTCCCCTGGAAGTTTTATAGGCATTTTTCATTTTTTAATTTCATTTTTTAATTTAATGGCCTATGTCAATAGTTGATATTTTCTAGACAGGAACCTTGAAACTAAGAATCCAATAGCTTTTAATTCAATGTAACCTCTCTTTATACATTTATGAATCTCTTAATATTAAAAGAGGCTTCAATATGCACAAATTGCTAGAGAATATCCAAAATTTCAACCTTCTCCAGCAGTACAAATTTTCAGGTCTGCTGAATGTGTGTCCTGGTTTCAGCTGGTGTAGAGTTAATTTCTTCTTGGTAGTTGGTACAGCGCTGTGTTTTGGACACGGAGTGAGAATGGTGCTGATAACACACTGATGTTTTGGGCTTTGCTAAGTCATGTCTATCCTAAGTCAAGGACTTTTTCGTGTGTGTGTGTGTGTGTCTCATGCTTTGCCAGCAACCGGAGGAGGTACATTAAAAAAAAAAAAGGAGGGAGCATAGCTGGGACAGGGGAGCTGACCTGGCCAAAGGGATATTCCAGATATCCACACCATAGAACATCGTGTCCAGTAAATACATAAACAGGGGAGTTCCTGGGGAGGGGAGTGCCAGTCAGGGGTTGGCATCAGTCAGCAGGTGGTGAGCAATTGTATTGGGCACCATTGCGTTTGGTTTTAGTTCTTTCTTTCTCTTTTTATTATAAACATTATTATTGTATTTTAATCCTTTTTTTTTTTTCAATTAAACTGTTATCTCAACCTACAAGTTTTATTTTTGATTCTCTTTCCCATTCTACTGGGGTAAGGATGGATAGGGAGGTTGAGCAAGCAGCTGCCTGATTAAATTCCAGCTGGGATTAAACCACAACAGTGGGGTAAAGTTTATTTCCAGAGGTATATTTGAAAAGTGTTTTCATACACATTTCTGGGGAAGAAATTAGGTCTGAAGAGACTTAACCAATAACTGAGGAAGGAAGAAAAAAATCCCATTACAGCTGCTCAGGTCAGAGAGGTGCAGAAGTGCTTCGCCTCCACTCCTACACATCCCTTGTCCAGAGCCTGAATTGCCTTCATTTGTGCAATCACCGAGGAGTTTGTCTTGCAGGCTCCAGTAACACTCCCCCTTCACACGACCATGCAAAGCACCAAGAGAAAAGGTTGCTCACAAGGAGCTTCCATCAATGCTCTCTTAAGAAAAGGCATTTTTTGGAAAAGCCAAGCAACATGTGGATAACATACCAGCACAATCTGGGAGTGACTAATGCAGACAGATCAGTTCAAATGAGCATCACCAGCTCTGCCACCTGGCTCCTGGCAGTAACGAGCCACAGTTGACAGCAAAAATCAGCACCACACAACCCACATTTCCTACTTTTAAACTACAAGGGCCATTAAACTGTTCAGACATTTTATTTAAGCGCCCTTTTGGATTTAGGCTGTGACCTCCCTATTTCTATGGAATGAGGATTAAGTCTCTCTGAGATCCTCAAGAAAATCCTAGGGACTCAATAATGGCATGTGTAGCCTGGAATGTTCACATTTAGTTTCCGGATTTTACTTGATTTCACAGTGTTTTACCTTTCCTGCTAACTCCTATAAGTCACATTCTACTTGGCCCATGAGTTTTTATCTAAAAATTGCACTCAGCATGTGTTTTCTATAGGAAACATTTTCAACTTCTCAGGATCAAGTTTCGCTTAATCAGTTCTAAGGGTAATTCCTGGGAGAGAAAAAGTAGAAGAATATTTATTTCTTGATTAAATTTTCCCATGGCCAGAACTCTTCAAGTGCTTATTTTGTGACTCTTACAGCAGTTCAGCCTTCTAAAAAATAAACTAAATAATCAAAATAAACACTCTAATATCATGACAATCCAATTTTTTGCATCTTTTAAATTGCATCATATTATCCTGTATAGAGATAGACAGATAACATTCCCATAAACAATAGATACAAAAAAACCCTTATAAAATTTAATGAAGCATTTCAAATGCTTGGTTAGAAGGCATGGTTAGAAAACTAATTTTCAGACTAGCAGGCCACAAGTGGTAAACAATTTCCCAGTACAAAAATGTTTCAAATGGAAATTGCATAAAATGAATGATGCTTATTCATGGCCACAGCAGGCTGAGAAAAAAATTAATTTTAAAAGTTGTTGTTTTTTTTTTTCTCAACCAAGCCAAAGCACATCTGATTTCTAAATCAATAGCTGTCTCTGGCCAAACTGAAGTGCTTGTACAACTTCAGACAGGTAATTACTTACAGGGATTGGATCAGGAACAAGCACATCAAGGGATATTGCTACGTCAATCTCTCTTCTTTTATGTTTTATTGTAGCCTTTCGATTGTTTCAGAAATCAACACCAAGAACTGATTTTGTCCTCTAGCAGCTGCAATATAAAGAAAAGCCAATATACTAACACACAGAAGGATGTGCACGGCTGCCTTTTCAAACCATTTAGTGTCATGGTTTGGGGGCAAATTTCACAGGAAAGACACTGAATTCAAGAAATTTTTTTCTTTTTCTTTAGACTGACCAGTGCAAAATGAACTAAGGTCACTGGAAAGGGAATTATGAAGATGCCAGCATAAGATGTGAAAATTACCTAATTTCAAGATGAAATACCTTTGTAAGACCCTTTGCATATGTATAGAAGAGGTAATACTGTCACATTTCATAAATCTATACTAACATGACAGAGTAACCAAAAACCATTTACCTCTCCTTTGAGGAAGCCCCATAATATACATTCCCCTTAGCCAACAGCTGATACTTGACATTTTTCCACTGTCCTTAGTAGAGAATTTGAGGTAGTGACTTTTAAGTTACCCTCTTAAATCATATGGCTTTTATTTAAAAGTTTATTTTTAGCAGAAAACCTAATATTTTCAGGTTTTTAAAACAACTTAGGATCCAAAAGATATATTTTGCCTCTTTTTATCAAAAGTACAATTTTCTCTAAATATTTGTGCGCATGCCTACATGTGTATTGCTAAACATCACTATTTTCTGTGGGGAAAACTTGTTCTTTGCAGATCTAATTTTCAGCATTAGAGCCTTGATTTTTTTTAAGATTGAGACAGCTTCTGTCTCAAAAGTCCATTTTTGACAGAAACAATAAGAAAGAAATCACATTTATTTTGCCAGTAAGAATAACTTTCTAAAAATCACCCCCTAGGATATTTACTGCAATAAGATTGAGATAGTACATGAAAATTATATAAGTCCTAAAACATCTATGCTTGAATAAGATCTGCAAGTCTTCCCCCAATTTCTTTTGTATCACTAGGAGATCTTGGCAAGTCTTTCCTCACAGAGAAGTAAGCTCAAATACACAACCCTCCTGAAATAATGGTACTTTTTATTAGAGGATGATGTATTTTAATGAACTGGATACATTTAGTTGCCTCTAGTATTTCCTTTGGTGTTCTCTACTCTCCCAAGAGATGAGTCAAAATTCGCATTTTAACAGAAGCTGAGTACTCTACTGAAAAGGCATCATGCTCAAAAGCTCATAAGTAGATTTTTTGTCTATTATTTATTTAATTTATTGAAATTTGTTACTGCCTTTGAAGTCTCTTGTTATTGATTTAATTTACCATCTGTATTTTTGCACTCAGTTTTAGGATTGCTATACTAGAACACAAAGATGATGATCTGCTTTGCTGCACAATTACTCCACCTGTTCTTCACTGATCTGATAGCACAGAACAGGTAAAAACCTCCTGATCACCTGGAAACTGTGCTTTGTGATGTAGCTTTGACTATTCAAGACCTTTTTTAACCAAGTTTCAATGATGCAGAGCTGATAGCAACAGTCAGGCTGCTTCAAGAAAATAATCAAACATGCCACCTAACAACAAAGGCAATGTTCCTTTTAGGGATCTTCTAAGGTAAAGGGAAAACACCTCCCCAAAAGAAAGTTATCATCTGTCCAGCAATCATTTCAAATTTAGCTGAGAAGCTATTTAAGTCTTCTCTCCTTGACTTGGGAGAGGTCAACAAACAAGCTTCCCTCTTGCCCTTCCACATCCCGTGGCTGTGTGAGGGGAGAGAGGGAGGAACAAGACTCTTCTTCCATCTCATCTTGTCTGCAAGTCACAGCTCTTACACAGCTGTGGTTCATGTGCACAACTCCAGCAGCACTGGCTCACCTTAAAAATTAACCCAGAACACAATGATCTAGTAAAAAAATATCCAACCAACCAGAAAAAACCCACCCCAAACCAAACCCCAAAACCCAACACTTATCTAAAGTAAAGTTTCATTTACTGAATTACCCCGTGACTATACAAAGCACTTTGGCTGTTGCAATAGTTCATTTTTTATTGATGATATGAAAGGGGACCGATTCAGAAGCCTCCAAACCCTTCATTTTTCTGCTGAAGCCTCTCTCATTCATTATTTACATTCAAGAATTCTCCCTTGAAGCAAGGCACATACATTTCATTTCCCTCTTCCTTTCATTCAAGACCTATTTAACTACAGCTGCAAAACAAAATATAAATACAACATTAAAAAGTACAATTTGAGTGAAATATTGAATAACTAAAAGTGAAATAACTGACAATTTTTGGTTTAGGAAAAATACCCTTTTCTGCTGCTTTTTGGAGATGTTTCACTTCCAAATATACTTAAGATAGAAAGTCTACTGAACTGAGACATTATAATCATATTTGCTGATTGCTTTAGCAATTGTCTCCTGCAATCTTCTAAACAAGTCATTAGACTCCCACTGATGGTTTCCAGGATAGAAAAAGATGACATGAACATCCAACAATCATTATTTTCTTCAGTCCAGCTGTACTCACATCCCACATTCACACATTTAGGTCTGAACACATCATAGGCTGCTGTTACTGTGCAAGGCAGATAGATAATGACCTGAAGGAGCTAAGACTGCTTTTATAGCTCCTCACATTACTATGAGTCAGAGATCTTCCAGACTGTGCATCCATGGCAGGAAAACAGATACTAATCACCCCAGGAGATGTGGGCTTAATTGTTGTTTGCACGTCCCAGCTCCTCCTCAAGCCCTGCAGAGCAGCCCAGTGCTGGCAGCTGTGGTCCCAAAGAGGTATCATGTCCTCAGGGGTGCACCTCCTTTGGGAAAACAACAGGAAAATGCACCTGCTCTCCATCTCTTAGGAAATTCAGTTTGATAAGAATTGTCCCTGATTGATAAAAATCCATTTACTGCATGTATTTGCAAGGTAAGTTACCTTAACAGATAGTTTGCCTTCAGAGCTCTAGTGCTAGCAGGTTTGGGCACTTGAGGGTTTTTTGTGGTTTTTTGGTGGTGTTCTGTGCATTTGGGTTTTTATTGTTACTATTCTTGGATTGGGATTTTTGTTTTCGTTTTGGTTTTAGTAAAAGGGACATAGTTCATATGCATCTCTGAAAATTCCAGGATTTACTGCAACACAACAATGAAGCAGATTTATATTACTGGCTGTTGTTCCCATGGGTGAATAAGTTAGTAGACCAACACCTGGACAATTAGATCAGACAGCAAGCCTGGTTGTGAAGGGTGAGGAATATCCTTTGATATTTCTTACCATCTTATCTCCATTTTACAAGTCCCTTAGCCGAAACTGGTAAAAGTCTGATCTTTGTTCGTGTCCCCTGTTACTAAATCTAACAGGAAGAATGACTCCAAGCTTCTACATAAGCCCTCTTACCCAGTCTAACAGGAAAAAGTTCTAGCTCTTTCTGAGTTGTGACAGAAAGCAACTTCTCAGCTCCATTTAGATTGTAGCATATATTAGCATAATGGTTACAACTTAATTACATCTCATTTTTGTTGATTTACCAGCTTGTTAGCATCTGATCATCTTTTCCCATCTGCCTCTGGGGTGTTGAAGATGGCTTTGATACATTAGAACTACAGCACAGTCAAAGTTATTCCTCATCACACTTAATGATTTCCACCCCCTTCCCCATGGCAATACAACGCAACCCAAAAAGGAGCTGGATGAACACAGTTAACTCCTCCCAGAAGAAGTGTGATGATCCAGGATGTTACAGCCCCTCTCCCTGGTCAAAGTGCAGCATGACAAAGAAACCTGACCTGGTAGCAGGTGTGCTGGTGGTAAGGACTACTAATAACAAGCAGTAGCGAATGTTGAAATAAATTATCAGTAGAGAAGAAATAAAATATCCATCAGAGATGACTTTAAAGAAAATGTAAACAGTGGCTACGAAGGGGCAGGTAGTTGCTCCTGTGGTGACAGTCTGATGTTCACTTGATATTCCTCCCCCTCCCTCACCTTAGAAAACCAACACTCCCCTCTGCACTTCCTCCCTTTTGCCCTCTGGGAAGAGACCCTGGACAGGCATTTCCACAGCCCCACCCAGCACAGCGAGGAACAGGGCAGGAGTTTCCTTCCCCGTGGGTGAGGCCCCTCAGAGGGCAGATCCAGGGATGTAGGGCGCTTCCATGTCTCCATGAGCAGGATTCCAGACAGATCAGGTTTTCCTTTGTTATAGTCCTTCCCCACATAGTCTTGGCCTCATCCGCCTCCAGTGGTTTCCCTCACACCCACTCTTGGTAAGTTTGGCAGGCACTGTGGGCTGCCAGAGTAATTTACTAGAAGGGCAGAAGGAAATGATAAATCAGTTTTAAAACACATACACGCACAGAAGTGCATCTCCATCACACACCAGTGAAACAGTTTCTCTGTCAGGGCAAGAGGTCACTGCTCTTCTGTGTTCCAGGGTCAGCTTGGGCAGCATTCAAGTATTTGTTTAGCATCACCTGGGTTTGGCAGTTACCACTTTGTTCTTTGCTGTTTAGTTACAGAAATAAGAGACATTTGTTTTGCTCCCAGAACTAGGCAGCCATAGAGGGCAAAATCCAGCCCACAGTGTGGTTAGGGACATTCCTGGAACTGAGATCACTGTGGGGTTCTTTACCTTGTGGTTTGTCTTTACAGCATAATTGCAGATACCATGCAGGCAGCTTGGTAGTCTGTGGAATAACCTAGGCAACCAAGCAGGAGGGCCTCTCTGCTGGCCTTTTTTTTTTTTTATAAATAAATGTAAGAAAAAATGTGATTAACATGGTGCGACCATGGCCATTGACGCAGTGGAGTGTGGAGGAGGAGGAGAGAATGTCCCACTACTGAGAATAGCTTTTAAGTATATACTATGCATCCATTAGCTTTGTTTACCCAGAAAAATGCCATGTAAGTCAGCAGTGGTATAACTGGGCACGTAATACAAATACATTCTCTAGTTCAAAGGCACAATGAAAAGAAGAGGGAAAATAATACTTCACACTATGAGGTTATTTATTGTTCAGCAAAGTAGAAAACCTGATAAGAGGTTGTTTTCATTTTTCTGATTATTTACTACTGATTTGTAAGCTTTTACTTTCATCAAGCACAGGCCAACTTTTACCCAACTGTGTCCGTTGAGAAAATGTTTCAGTTTTATAATTGAAAGTAAATTTTTCCTATAAACATAATTTAATTTTATGAAATAAGAGAAATCAAATATGATAATGTTTTCTTGACTTTTCTGGCACCAACTTATAGGAAGTCATTTCCAGTTAAACCTTCAGCTTGCTGGAAACCAGATGTCTGTGGAGCTCTGGGAAAGGACAACAGGTGATGCTCAGAAATCAGGAGACTGAGCAGAGACATCACTACCTCTATTAATGTTGCTGGGAGAGGAGCTTTTGCAGCTGTGAGTGAGCCCTCTCTGCCCAGCACACTTCACTGCCAGCCTGCCCTGCTCCACCAAGCCAGCTGTGAATAACACCTCCGACTTCTGAGCTGGGTGGCTCCACCCTGGGATTGCCCTTCCCACACACCAACATCTGTCCCACATGCTGGCACAAGGTGTGCTGAGACACACTGGCACAGGCTGTCCAAAGAAGCTGTGGATTTCCCACCCCTGGAAATGTTCAAGTACGGGTTGGACAGGGCTTTCAGCAACCTGGACTAGTGGAAGGTGTCCCTGTCTTAAAGGTGTTCCTTTAAGGTCCTTTCTGACCCAAACCATTCTATGGTTATAGTTCTGAGAGCCATGTGTTGGTCCTCTCATAATCCCTGCACCACTTCCAATGCAAGGAAAAGAAAAAAAAAAAAGATAAAATAAAAATTTACATTCAGCTGTCACCTAGAAAGCAACCACATATCCCCTAGTGACTAATGGCAACTCTTTCACTAAGACCTTGCCTACAGCTCTCTCCCTCTCACTCTTTATACATAGCTAGTGATAATAATCATATGGCAAACAGCTAAAAGGCTTCAGCCTGGGTCTGCAGTCACAGCAGATGCTGGGTGTACAGTTTAAGCAAGAGCAAAAATTCAAAGGAAGAAAATTTGAGAGAGTTTATTGCAATATTAGCTGTCCAGGAAAAGACACCCAGTCACCACAGTTCAGGCTTTTCTATTAAAACCTTATCCTAATGCTTCTCCAGAATCCCAAACTATATGAAATCAGAAAATTTAATTCTACACTACTCAAATGTAGAAATTAGAATTTATTGCTGAAGCAGAGTAAATATCAACTCTAAAACACAGAGGAAGAATTAAGCTTTTCTAATTACAAAAAAAAGCCTAAACAGTAGCAAGAAAAACATATGAAACTCAAAACCAGAGCGCTGCCTATAAGCAAAAGTGCTGCTATAGTTTATAGTTATTGATCATTCAAGTTTAAGCCTGATAAAATGTAATTTTAAGTATTATCTGAGACCTGACCAGGTTTTTTAGGGTTTTTTTTTTTCATTCATGGCTTTATTTAGTAGGTTTTAAATTTTTTACTGTACTTTATATTTTAATTGTGAAAAGTCATTTTGTGAGCAGGACAAAACTTTGGTCATCATCAGCTTCTCAGTGCTCCAGAGATATGTTCAGCTAGATGAGCTGTAACCTTACACTGTGTTGCAGGATGTTCTGTTGGCAAGAAGCAGAATAAATTACTTTTAGGGTTTCTATCTCGCAGCATTACCGGCTGTAGAAGAATGCAGGGTGGTTTTCTAAGACAGGGCAGTTGTTTTAAGAAAAACTCCTCTCTCTCTGATTTTACTCTCTTCAACAAGTTTCACAAATGTTGGTGATGTTGCTCAGTATAATCAAAACATCAGCAAGATTATTAGGATTTTTAAATGAAGACAAAATTTCAATCTTATTTTAATGCAAGTCAGTAACCTGTTTGCACAATGGGTCATTGACTTTTCAAAACCCATTCTCCCTGAAGTAAGGGAAAACAGACAACAGAAGCATTTGCAGGGTCAAACAGCTTCTAAAAAACTTTCCAGATAAGATTAGACAAGAAGAGATTTGACAGCTCTGCAATTTATAGCCATTAAAATGCAAGACATTATTTAGAACTTTGTCCACCAGAAGGAGATAATTCAGACAGGGAATCGTGACTTTTGCCCTAGTCAAACACATGGAGATAAAGACTTAGACAAACTTTCCAGTAGAAAAGTATTGTTTTGGCAAAGATTTCCTCTCTATCTCAGAACAAACAGGTAAAACCATTGTACAGAAGACACTCAAATCCCTCCAAATATTATTTGAAATATTTCATCTTCTCACATAATAGAATTAATGTGATGTTGAAAAGCACAGTATCTTTTATAATGCAGCAGCACTATGATAAGCCTCGTATTATTAAATTTTTTTGGTCTTCATGTATCTCCAAAGAAACTTTGTTCCATGAAAAAATTCTGCCTTTTCTGTTGTTATGAAAATTCTGGGTAGCTCTTAAGGTGACTCAATTCCTGATTTACCACATGCCCAACATCCGCAAATTCTTAACTCCATTTTCTACACTCTGCCTTGCTAATTAAATAAGTCTCTTGCCTCTGAAGGCATGAAGCCAGCAAGAGACCTTTCTGTACTCTGCAGCAGGGAGGCAGCGAAATCCACTAAACCTGACCATGATTTGACAATGATCTGCTTAGACCCAAGACCAGACTGCGAAGAACACCTTTCTCTCTGTGCTGACATAGCCTACAAGTGCTCTGTTTCTGTATTTAGGTTACTTGCACAGCAATCAAAGACAGTGCTTGAACTCCCCACTTCAGGTATATCCTAGACCCAGTGCAGGCAGAAAGGTAAGGACAGGTTTCACCACCCAATGGTCATTTCAAAAGGAAGAGTCAGCAATCCTCAGTCAGCAGGAGGTAATGACAGTGAGCTGGTGACACAGAATGGTATTTTTCATGTGGCTTTGCAAAGGAACAGGCAGGAAGGTCATTAGTATTATCATCCTGACATTAGAGGAAAGAATGAGAAATAGGGAGCTGAAGGAATTAGACTAAAGGGGAACTTTCTTGCACGATCAGAAAGAGCCAGGACTCCTAATGTCCAGTCCATGTGCTCAGGCTGTTTCACTGCCAGGACAATGTATTCAGACTAAAAATAAAAGTAAACATTTCTAAAAATAAAAGTAAATGTTTATTGCAACAAAAAAGATGTTGCAATTGTTCACCCAAAATTAGTAAACTGTGGTCATTTCTACACCAGAGAATATATTTAGAATCAGAGTGGACATTTCCCCATCAAACAGGATACTACAATTCAAGCGAGAATTTGTACTTGGAAAACCCTTATGTCACACTGCTCAGGAGGTTCAAACAACCTTGAACTCTGAGCTACAAAGCCTGAGATGGGGGAAATACAGCTGACAATAAAACATTGTCCTGCATTTGAAGCAAGTTAAAGCTTTGAGAAATAACCCACTTGCAGGGAAGAAACCCTTCTATTTTATCATCACATTGATCAATTTTTTTTTAACTGACCATACTGTAAAAGATATTTTCTACTGACATTTGACAGAAGAGAAAGTTTTATGACTAAAGAAAGTCAGTAAATCACTTCCCTATTCTTCTGCTGACAATATCTCTCTGTCACTCAGTAAGCCATTTTCCATTATTGCTACCACAGTGATGTAGAATCCCTTTTTACTCCTTGAAAAGAATATTCATCATTCATAAATAACCTCTCAGTTGTTTCACTTTATCTCTTACTAAAAGTGTTCCCTCCAAATCTCCATTTTTCTTTGGATTCGTGAAACTTTCATGTAATTCTTTCTTGTCCAGAAAGACATCTGTTAACTTTCTGCATCAAAATGTCAGACTGACGAAAGTTCCTCCTGAAATGAGTTTCCTCCATTCTTCAGCTCTGACCATTTAAACTGCACTGCTCTTTACCCATGATGTCTTTCATGATCTCAGTGACTTCAGTTAAACTCTTCACTTCCAAGGAAAAGGAGTATTGAGTTAGAAAACAATTTTCTTCCTACTGTGGAAATGCCTTCAAAAGATCTCCTACTCAGACCCTTCAGTTAACAGGCTATTGACCACTTTTCGATTGCACTCTCTTTTGTTACCTTCTGTAAGGGCTGCCTTTGTCCAAGTTTCCTCTCACTTTTGGGTTAAACCTCAAAGACTTTCCTCATAACACCTTCATACACCAGAAACACCATTCTTTTCCAGTATTTTGTCCTATCCCAGGTGGAGAATTGGGAATCTGAGTTTACTTCCATTCCTGCTACTGACATCATATGATACATAAGTGGTCATGAATGAGAAGAATTTAGAAATCACTCTAGCCTGATAGGGAAAGTTCCACATTCTCACTATTATCTTCTACACAGAAATAAGGTGAGAGCCTGATACTCTGTGTCATTTGAAACTGAAAGCAGCCCTTCCCTCACTTGCCTTTACAGCATGGAAAAGGCATGGAAAAACAAACACACAGCTGTCATAGCAAAGCTCCAGGTTAACCAGTTTCGTTGAGGATTTGTCCTTCCTTTGTTGCACTGATCTTCTCAAAGAGCTTTTACATTTCAGCTTGTGAAAACACACAGAGTATTTAACCTTTCCCAGATACCCCCTGCATGAAGAAGTTGAGTTTGGTTATTTTTTTTGCAAACAAAAGAGGCTCTTAACCTTTTAGCAGTCACTTGTAACAAACTAGAGTGTCTGTTAAGTACTAAACCCCCAACATGTGCTTGAAGAAGTGGCTTTATACCTACTGGTCTACAATCTACATTCCCAGCAAACCTTGTGTGGGAAAACTTGAGAGCAGAATTCTCAGGGTTTAACCCCTGCTGGCAACTAAGTACCACACAGCTTCTCACTCAGTCCTCCATCAATGGGATGGGGAGAGAATCAGAAGGGTAAAGGTAGGAAAATTCATGGGTTGAGATAAAGACACTTTGACCTGTAAAGCAAAAGCCATGCACATAAGCAAAGCAAAACAAGGAATTCATTTGCTGCTTCCCATCAGCAGATGTTCAGTCATCTCAAGGACAACACGGCTCCATTGCATGTTGCACCATTGCATGTGATGATTACTTGAGAGGACAAACAACAACACTCCCAACATCCCTCCATTCCTTTTTCCCCAGCTGTACACACTCAGCAAGGTGCCATATGGTCTGGAATATCCCTGTGGTCAGTTGGGGTCAGCTGTCCTGGCTCTGTCCCCTCACAGCATCTTGTGCACCCCCAGGCTGCTCACTGGTGGAGTGGGGAGCAGAAAAGGCCCTGACTCTGTGTAAGCACTGCTGAGGAGTAACAAAAACATCTTTATCATCAACACTGTTTTCAGCACAAACCCAAAATACAGCTCCATACCAGCTACTTTGAAGGAAACTCTGCCCCAGCCAAAACCATCACAAGGAGTTTGCGTTGCCATCCTCTCCTTAAGAACTCTTAATGGATGTTACTTCCATGGCCTTTTCAAACCACCTTTATTTTTTGCCTTCAAAATACATTCTACATAGCATATAATTATATTGCTGACACTGCCTTCAAAGTTATTTTTGTTCAGACCACCTACATTATTTCATTTGGCCTACAAGTTCTTGTCCTGACTGAAAACATCATTCACTATCTGTTTCCTGAATGACAATATATCATTCCAAGCCCATCACTGCACAGTTAGGGAAGATTCTTCCTCATGTTCATTACTTTGCTTTGCTAACATAGAATTATTTTGCCACTTTCATGTTCTGAAGTACAGGATGATGAAGTCCTCGTGCTCCTGTATCGAGTCTCGATTCCCTCTTTCCTCACACCCGTTTTTTCTATAATTATGAACATATGCTTTTGCACAAACTGATTTTTTTCAAACCATCTCTCACAATGTATCATTTGCACAATCAGGGACAGCTTAGTTACTACAGAAACCTCTGGCTAAAACCAACCAAAAGCGGTTTCTTAGGAAACCACAGTATCCAGGCCATTTTCCTTCACAAATACATACATTTGCTTGCATAAAAAGGAAGAATTGCAACTTCTGCCCAAAAGGACACATTAAAATGAACAGACATACAGTTTGGATAACAAGTAGCAGCTATTTTTCCACAGGCTTGTGGTTTTAAAACTGCAATCACTAAGTAGTTCAATAATTTTGCATTTTCTTTCCTTTTGAAATCTTGGTCAAACATCCCCAGTATAGGCACTTGCCACTCAACCTTTTTAGAACTTTATTGGTTCCCTTTTGGGAAGGGAGGGGTAGGCCTTCTTTTACCTACCTCTTCCAGTAAAAGAAGCCTGTTTTTCCACTTCCAGTAAGAACAGCCTGTTCTTTATCAAATCATAAAAACCTGTGTGGGAGTGGAAAAACAGCAAAAATAAGGAAGAGGGCATGGTAAATTAAAAGCAGCTAAGTATGCATACCATAGAAAAGAAAAACAATATAAGTTTAAATGACCTTCTTGCACTTTGATGGCAACTTTTAACAAGCTTTATATAGAAATCCACTGTGCTTTGGGTTTCTGATGGATTTTCTTGGGCTAACTCTGGCTTTGATACTTGACAAGGAAACAGCCATTTGCAATGTTCCAGAAAGGTCTGGTAGGAAGATGAAGATATTGCTGTGTCCTTGTAGCACTCATAACAAAGACAAGGAGTTTTGAACAGATCCAACCTCTAACCCCTAACAGGATCATCACCCATCTCAGCCCCAGCTGCTAGGCTGCAGCAGGAAGGTTGTGCACTGCTACTTTCACACAGAACTAACCCCATACCCTTAGATTCCTTTGACAAATCTATGTCCAAATATATATTCTCACTAATTATATTTAGTTTCCTTTTCTCTCATTCTGTATGCCTCATTTTTTTCCACAGTGCTTGGCTAAACTCGTGAGATTATAACCAAATTATTTGAAAAGCAATGGAAAGGTTGACAGGGTGCTGTTGCCATCAGAAGCAGACTCGCCCATTGATGAGATCTGGGATCCAGTCAGAGAGAAATAGGATGTTATATGTAAAGTGGGGAAGGTGACACCTCTAACACGAAAACTACCCCACCACAGTTCCCCAAATATACAGGAAAAGCCATACACAAAATAAGGAAGTTGTTCTCTAGGTACAATTCTTACAGGTTTCTCACCAGGGACAAAAACATTTCTTAAGTAAGCAAACAAATTCTTGAAGTTAACAAGAGTAAAGTTGTAGGATTATTATTATTAGGATTATTATGCCTGAATTATGGGGGTAAAATTAAAATAATTTCTCACTTATAATTAACTGGATGACAACTGTGAATGGGAAAAATCCTGACCTTGTGATCTGAGCCTGGTCACTGCTGCCTTCTTGCCTGTATTCCACACCCCTCCTTTAAAAGAACTGGTTCTGTTATGCTCAGATAACCTGGAGGCACACATAGCACAAGGGCTCTCACAGGATGATAATTAGAATGTTATTAAGATATGGGTGGATAGGCTAGGGTGGAAAGAGAAGTGTTTGGGAATTTTGGGAGTAATGGAGGGATGGGAGGTGGCGGGAGGGGGTTCAGCAGGGGTAGCTTATGGGGTTTTTAGGTGGGAAAAATATAGCTATACACAAATCTGGATTAAAATTGTTAAAACCACTGAACTGAAGACACCCATAAACATGAGTGTATTTAGATGAGGGAGAATATACCTGAATCTCCCTTCTCTCTAGACTAAAGGGATTATCTAACCCTATGAGCATAGCCACGCGAAAGAGAAAGGCAAAGAAAAGGAAATCTTTGGTGGTTGTTGTGTGTTCAGACCCAGAGCCCTCAACAGTTCACAGAACAGTAACTGAAGTGAGCAGTACAGGCTTCTGGCTCTCTGAGCACCAGAGAAAAAGATGAACACTTAAGAGAAACAAATTATATAAGCAATATGAGTGCAAGCAAAGTGGTTTGAGAAAGGGCAGCTTTCTCTCTACTCACTGCTGATGAAAGCTGGCAGTCAGCAGCCACAAGCTCTAGGCACTGCCTGGCAGATTTCAGAGAGCTACGCCTTTGAAGAAACTGCAAACATGTAGTGAGTGACAACAGGAATCAGTCAGAAGAAAGCATGTATTGAATTTTATCAAGTCAGAGTGTGCTAACTGTTCCAGAGAGCACCTCTAAAATAAAAAATATCCAGAGCATTAGGATAAATACCTCATAAAGTATTAGTGATAGACACCAAAATGACTTGTAGCACAGAGGCATTTGCTATAGACACAGGCTGCTGTGAGACAATTAAGGCAAAAGTTAAAATTTAAAAAAAATATATATAACTATGTCAAATAAAAATACTTCTTGTCTTAGAGGTAGGAACAGAAGTGACAGTGAGCATCCACCAGACTTGCAAGGATCTCTGCCTTTCTTTGTCAGACCCCATGTGCATGCACACATCAGTGCTTCCATCTGAAGACAGCACTGAGTTGAGAGCAGCTGAGCTCAGCACCTCCTCCTATTTTAGAGTGCATTCAAGGCAACGAGGCAGGGCCAGTCAAGTAGTATAAACCAAGGGTTTGTACTTTTAGCATCAAGTCCGAAGAGCTATTTCCAGAAATGGTCATCTAGTTCTCAAATAAACCAGACATATCCCTTGTCAGTGCTCTGGGAAGCCTGTAAAAGCATTTATGATTGAGAGACCATACACCAATTGTTTCGATGACTGCTTCTTCTTCAGGACACTTTAAATAAAATAGAATCATTAAATAGTTTAGGTTAGAATGGACCTTTAATGATTGTCTAGTTCAACTCCCCTGCAACAAGCAGGGACATCTTGAATTAGATCAGGTTGCTCAAAGCCCCAACCAGCCTTACCATGAATGTTCCCAGGGGCATCTGTCACCTCTTTGAGCAACCTGTTCCAGTGTTTCACCACTTTGCTTGTAAAAAAATTATTCCTTGCATCTACCCTGAACCTACCCTGTTTATTTCAAAGTCATTACCCCTTGTCTTATTGCAACAGGTCCAACTAAAAATTCCTGTCCCCATCTTTCTTATAAGCCCATTTAGGTACTGAAAGGCTGCAATAAAGTTCTTCCCAGAGGCTTCTCTTCTCCAGACTAAACAGCCCCAACTCTCACAGCTTATTTTCATAGGAGAGGCATTCCATGCCTTTGATGATTTTCATGGTCCTCCTCCAGACGCACTCCAACAGATCCATGTCTTTCCCATGCAGAGGATCTGGGAGCTGGATGCAGCACTCCTATGGGTCTCACCAGAGCAGAGAAGAGTAGCAGAATCCTCTCCCTCTCCCTGCTGGGCACTCCTCTCCTAATGCAGCCCAGGACACTGAACTTTCTGGGCTGTGAATGCACATTGCCAGCTCACGTCCAGCCTCTCCTCTGCCAGCACCTCCACATCCTTCTGTGCAGGGCTGCTCTCCATCTGCTCATCCTCCGCTGATAACCAGGCATGGCCCCAACACAGGTGCAGCACCTTGCACTTGGCCTGGCTGAACCTCATGAGGTGCCCAGGAGCTCGCTGCTGGAGCTTGTCCAAATTTACTGCAGGTGCATTCTGTCCCATCATGTCATTGATAGAGGCATTAATGGTCCCAGGCCCAGTGCAGACCCCTGAGGGACACCTCTCCTCACTGAATGACAGTGATGTGATCTCCCCAGGTTTAGAGGGCTTGTAAGAGGCAACAGATCTGAGCAGTCCAGACAGCAGCCCATTGGTGAAGGTGGATTCTAATAAATTAATAAGCACAAGTCAGGGTTTCCTCAATCACTCTACAACAAGCCTTTATTCTTTCCCATTTCTCTTTGCTTGGAGTTAGTGAACTTTGGGCCTTTCTGTAAATAATTCAAAGAGGTCAATTATATTTCTAAAGCTTTTCTAGCCTTATGTACTGTATATGCTATTGCTGTACCCCAGGAAAAAAAAAAAAAAAAAAAGCCAGTCAAATTTGGAATGCAGCACAGGAGAAGAGGAAAGAGTGAACGCAGTTTGCAGGAAGGGTGAATGTAGGACATCCCATGAATAATGGATGCCAAAAGGCATAAACTGAAGAACTGAGACTTGCACAACTCTCCTGGAAAGTTCAGCATTTTCCTTTCTTCCTTTTTACAGCAGTTGTAATAAATACTCCTGTTCAAATATTCATTAAGATAATTTATTTTTCTTATCTTGAAACCATCTGTTCAAACAGGTACTTTGCAAAACCACAATCTCAGAAAATTTTCCTCCAAGCTGAGAGCCAAAAATCAATAGGGATACTCATTGGAATGCTTCCCATTCAGGGGACATGCAACAGGAACACAATCACATCCTCATTGTTGTTCCTTATTGTTTTATACCTTAATTTCAGCAGATTTATTCTATGTAACTATAACTTCCAGAAATGGTCTTTCAGTGTACTACTACACAAAGATGTTTGAAGGTAAAAGAGCAAGGATGGCAGATTTGTTTAGTCGAAAGCACATTAATTTTCAAATTAGCACATTAATTTTCAAATTACCACATTATCTGCCATACTGAGAGGAGTGACTTACGGGAAAAGAAGGCAGTTCTGTGCAGGCAGCCCCCCAACATGCTGTGCATTTACCAGCCAAGTAAAGCACCCATATTCCTAACAAACACAGTGTGTCTCTTGCCACTCAAAGAGCAAGCCAACTCTCCTATTTCATGGTAAGGCACATTACGCCGTGTGCTCAAGTAACAAAGTATTACTTTGTTTGTAATTTCTATTGCTCAAATTCAGAAGCATATAACGAGAAGCAAACACCACCAAGAGCCAGACTAATCCTCTTAAGGAGGAAAATCCACCAAAATCGGTAGCTAAGCTAAGCAATTCCCTCCCATACTCTGAGCTGCAGAAAGACTCAAGAACCTGCTGTGAGTGGAAAGCACCTCAGGGATCCTCCCTTTCCACCCAGCACACCTCAGATGAGCCTGACAGTGGTGTAGACAGGAGGGGCAGCCTCAATTGCTGCCAGCAGAGCCTGACCACCCTGGGTTGTTGATCACCACCACACACTGTTGCTGCTGCCTCATCCTTGGGGCCTGCTGGTGTGCTCAGCCCCAGCCCAAACCAGCTCTGCCTCGGCTCATGTCAGTGTTTTGGCTTGACAGAAAAACATCCATCACAAAGGAAACCATCTGGTTGACTGGAAGCACCTTTTTATTACCCACCCTCTGTTCACTAGGCTTTGCTGGGACCCGGCAATTCATTATGAGGAAGCCACAATCCTAGAGGGACATATAGACGTTAAAAATTATCTATTTCCACCCCCTGCCATGGCCAGGTCACCTTGTGCTATCTCAGGTTGCTCCAAGCCCCATCCAGCCTGGCCTTGGATACTTCCAGGGACGGAGCAGCCACAGCTTCTCTGGGCAGCCTGTACCAGGGCCTCACCACCCTCACAAGAAATAATTTCTTCCCAGTCTAAAGCTGCTCTCCTCCACTGTAAACCTTCCCCCCTTGTCCTGTCACTACATGCTCTTGCAAAAAGTCTCTCTCCATCTTTCTTGTGTTCTCGTTTCAGGTACAAGAAGGCCATTAGGTTTCTCTTTTCCAGGCTGAGCAGCCACAATTTGGTTCAGGGTGCTGTCACAGGGAACAAGGACAGCAGGTGGGTGAACACCTCCCCTGTTCCAAGCCCTTCTCTAACCTATGGGGAGAAGGTTATTTAAAGATCTTGCTCGTTGGCACAAACTCAGCAGTCGTCTCACCCACCCACCATCATCACTACCCCAGGGCAGCAGCTTTGGGATGACACCCGCGCAGATGGAGAATTAAGTCTTCCTTTCCCCGTGAGTTTCTTGCTGCAAATTCCAACTCTTTTTGGCATATAAGAAAGGTCAGCTGCAGGTGACAGTACAGTCCTGTTCATCTTGTGTTCTTGGAGTGAATTGAAACATAGGAGAAAGGTTTCAGACAAGATTTTGTTGCTGTTTTTTGATTAACACTCATGTCTCCATCTGTGCTAGTGATAGTCAAGATTCCCATAGCTTTTATTGGGTCGGATATGGCAAAAGCTGTGTATTTCTAAGAATTCTAAGATCAGGAGATACAAGATAATAAAAGTCAGTTTTATGGGAGAAGGGAACACGAGCATCTAGAACTGTTTGGGAAGAGCTTTTCAATATGTCAGAACAACAAGAAAAGTGAAATTAGTGACAATTTGTTTGTGCACTTTGCATTTTATGATGTATTGATGCTTTCAGATCTGTACTGTTTACATTTTTATTACCATGGCAATGCTCTGAAAAGTTCTTCAAGTGCAGAAAGAGTGGCCTCCTTGGGTCAGAGTACCTCAAAAATCTCTTCAGCTTCTTTATTCTTCTCATATGGGCATGAACTCTGTTTCCCTAAAAGAGGCTGCTTTCTGTGTTTGATGAACACCCTGACACAGCTCACTTCCACAACTGCACATGAGAAACAGCTCAACCACACAAGTCTATTACAAAGTTACACCTTGAATTTAATTCCGTGCATGTCCCTATTGTTCCTGTCTCACTTTAAATAACCATTAAAAAAAAAAAAAAAAAAGGAAGGGGGGAATAGGGANGAGGTATATGGCACTTTGTTCAGGTTCTATAAAGCTCCTATTGACTTTCTTGAGCTCTGGGCCAGTCTTGATTTTATTGCCAATTTGCAGCCATTTTCCACAGTCTCCCCCTCTTGCCTCCAAACTTAGCTGTAGGGAGTATCTTTTCTTTATCTAAGCATTCAACCCCACCTTATTCCAACACCTTTTCTGTTTCTTCAGCAAGAAAATGCTGCCCTCATCCAGCCTCTTCAAAGAATCCTGCAGTTTTAGTGAGTAACACTGGTGCAGAGCAAAGGCAGCTTTCCCCTTTGAACCAGATTTTCAGACCATTACCACTCGACACAAAGGTGTGATTTATGTTAATTGCAAGCAGTACCAGAAAAAGCATCACTTTTCTCAGTACTGAAAACACCTCATTTCCTCCTGCAGAAATGGACTCCGTGCTCTCTGCACCTCGGCACTTAACTACTTTTAGCATCTGCAGATCAATTAGTCAGATACCTACACAGATCCAATTTCCACCCAAACACATGTTCAGTTACTCATCGGTGAACACATTTAAAAAGAACACAGCATAGGCTGTGTTCTGTTTGAAAACATCCCAGTTAACTCTCAATTTAACAAGCATTAGATCCAAACTGCTTTCCAATTGTTAGCTCTTAGAGAGCTTTCAGACACTATCTGAACTTCAGCTGAACAGGTTTGTGTGGGCTTCATCTTGCCAAAGCCTCAGGCTTCTTCCATTACTTCCAAAGCTAAAAAGAAAGAGCATTAGTTTAAAATAAAGCCCTTCAGTGAGAAAAAGCTTAGGATTTTAGAGCACTTTTTTTCCATTGTGTATCTTATCTTTTATTTTAGTTTGAACAATAAAAAAGAACCTGTTCACGTTCCACTTTTTATCCTGTTTGATACCTTGGCCTTCACCAGCCCAGATATAGTGGCTAGAAATGGTGTAATAACTTTCAGTGACATTTAAAAGCATGTTTCTCTTAGTATTAAGCAGTTTAAATGCTGGAAGTAGAGGTGGTTTAAAACAAATATTTTCCCCAGAAAATCTTTCCAAATTACAACAAGCATAAAAGAAATAGGCACTACAGAAGTGTAACAGATCCTAAAGGAACAGTTATAACCACCTTCTGAATTTGTAGATAGTATTATCTCCTTTCTATAACTTTTCCTTAAACTATCAAGTAGAATTTTGGGAATAACTACATCCCAGAAATTTTCAGTGCTGGCAACAGAATGCTAAATTTTACGTGACAGCCTGAAACTTGCTATAAATTAGCATATTTCCAACTCCTATGAGCTTTTCTATGAGAACAGGTAAGCATAAAAGTAATTGCTTTTTCAATTTTTCTAGAGACCAAAAACATGTTTATCATGAATGAGTAAAATATTTGACATATACAACTCTCTGCTTTTCTTTTCCTCATACGGCCTTCCCATCAGAATTCATCTGAAAAGGTGAATCCAGCACTGCACAGATGCAAGGTGCTGCTCACCCACTGAATTGCTCTGTCCAGTGAAGAAAAGCTCAGCTCCCAGCTCTGACCCCATGAGAGGCACCACAGGATTCAACAGTCAAAACTTTCAGCAGGGGCAGAGCCAGTGGGAATCCCCAGAGAAAACTTAATTTCTCAGATAGGCACAGCTATGCGCTTCCAGCTGGGAAGGTATTTGCTGATACAGCCCAGTCTAAATATTTGACTCAATCTACTATGAAATCTACAAAGAAGTGGTGCATTAAGGTTTCAGTTTGGCTTTGGGGAGGAGATCAATGCCATTCAATCCCAAAATTATTTCTTGCATAACTTCAGAACAACTGCTTAAGTGTTCTGCCACTCAGAAGCAGAAAGCTGAGCCAACCCAGTCAGGCAGATGCCTACTCTGTTCTCCACGGGGGAATTTCATTACCTGCATTAAAGAAACACTTCCCACTACTCAGTTGCATGATGCAATTACATCTGTTGTATATAAAGCAGGGGGATGTTCTTTCATCTTCCTCTTGGGTCTCTCTCTCACCAAAACCAAATCCCAAATTTAATTCTGCACTGATAGAAACTTCAGACCAAAGACAGGTAGAAACACATTCTCCAGTGCTTTCAAAGGTGTCCCTGTTTGAGGACACATTAATCTTAGACAATTTTTACTCTATCTACTGTCCTTTAAGGATATAATTTAGCTTGATTTCAGGTGCTTCACTTGCAGTGGAAAGGTCAAATTCTCTAGTGATAGAATTACTTCTGGTTTGTGGAGATTCACACACTTCACTGGAAAAATTTAAGTGAAGCAGACATAAGAACAGCAGTATACCTAGTGAGTCTAGGCTTCTGAAATGACGTGTCTCTCATCCAGCCATTGGCAGCATCAGAAATCACAAATGCTGACTACTCAATAGCAGTTAAAACTATCATTTTTCAAGAATTTTGAAAGAAAGTGCTTTTCTGAGTATTTGGTACAACAACCTCCATAACATCTCAACAATTTGAAGTACCAACAGCTCCTTGCTTCAGCAGTCACTGAGGCTCCACCATATCTTTAGACCATCCCAAAACATGGAGCTCCCACCATGAACCAGCTTTTTGCAGTACCTGAGAGAGAAGCCAAGGAAGACCACGTACCAACACCATCCCAGGTGGCTTTCACCACATCAGTTTCTGCAGATGCAGGTAAAGTTGTGGTATGCAGCAAGTATTACATGACTCAAGGCTTCAGCTGGGAGCTTCTCACCTGTGCACTGGCTTGGCTCTTCCCTCATGAAACTGCTGCAGAGCACAGCAGGGCTGTGCTGACACTGGGCTGCTCCTTTCTGTCCTTCCTCCAAAGGATATTCAAGTAAGCCAAACACACCATCTTTCAGAATGATACAGAGGCATTGCAAAGCACAGGTTTCTGATCATCCAAAGCCTCTCATTTGACATCCTTCATTTCTGGAGCTCTATATCCTGCTGTCCTATACATTTGGATCAATTCCTATAGGTATCTGAAATGCTACTTGAGAGGCATGCAAAATTAACCTGAGACACCTGAGCAAAATTAGCTGTGGCAGCAGGAAAGTAGCAGATGAGTAGTAGTTTACAGAGTCCCTGAACCAGCAAATTGCTGTCTGTGGAGCACTTTGTCCATGATGGATACCACAGCTTCATTAAGAAGCCACATGCTCCAGTCTTGTTTCACAGCACAGGGATCTTCTGCTTGAGCTGTAATTAAGCTCACATCAGTGTGCAGCTCAAACAGCTGTGGTAAATAGGGCTCTGCTCAACTTACCAGGCTTCTGCTGGCTACTGAGGCTCCCCCTCCCTTATTAAATGCTTGATGCTACCCAGCACTTTTTTTTCCCCTATTAAAGTATTAGGTAACTGTTCAGAAGATTTGAGATTTACTACACAGCAAATGCTTAAGAATCTCAAATAGCTCACCAAAACCTGACTGCAACTTTCTCATAAGCTCCAAATCAATGTTTTACACCTTCTGATAATCCTCTCGGAGCAGTCCCCTGCAATAAATTTGAATGTATCTAACAAAATATTACCCTGCATCAGGTGACAAGTAATGAGAAAAATGCACCGACTTCTTCCTGCAGTGTGAGTTTTGGGTCCTTCTCTTATGAGGGGAGGAGAATCCAAGCAGGAAGATTTCTATTACACAGATGGCCTGAACACAAAGACACAGCAAGAAAGTGACACAAGTTGTCCATTTGAAATCACAGTGAGCAGCACAAAGCTGTTGTGCCATTTACACTTCCCAGCTACTGTAAAAAATCCAATCCAGAAGGATTTTACACTTAAGCCACCTCATCAGGGTCTCTCACAAGCAGGGGATTCTGCTCCATGCTGCTACCCATTCCTGGTGTTTCTCAGCAAGACACAAGGAAATTTCTTCACAAGGAGTGCTCCTGTTAAACATGGGAGTGACCAATCCAGGGCAGCCTCATCTGTCCATGCACAGAGCAAAACTTCATTGCTTGTGGTCTCCAGATTTCACAGACTCATGAACATCAATGCTATGGTGCTACACACTTTTCAGCAAATTTCCTGGGTCTTCAAGCAATAACAGAGAGCTTTGCAAGACCTTTACTGGACAACCAGTAAAACCAGTAACGTGGACAGAATGTGATCCAGATGGTTGTGGATGCTTTCCTTGGTTCACTAAGTCAGGCAGCTTTTTTTCCCTTAAATGTTTCCTTTCTTGGCAATTCTAAAATCAGTGGAAGCAGTTTAGAGAGCTGTAGAAATAATGCATAAAATTCTGCCCATCCATGGAGATGTTACAGTGTGCTTTTCTGCAGAAGTACTAACATACCAAGTGTAAGTCAACAACTGTCAGGCTTAGTTTTCAGTAAAACTGTGCAGGGTTTAAAAAATCATGGTTGCAGACCTTGATCTGCAACTGGATCTTGTGTAACAATCAGGCACATTTACTTTAAGATATTTAATTAATCCCACATATGAGATAGGCGCCTCTCAAAATTATTTCCAAATCAGCCAATGCACCTTTATGACGGAGAATGTAATTTTCTATACCATTTTTCTCCAGCAAAGGCAATAGAGATGGATGCTCAGAAAGAGGAGAGCTGTCATTCAGTATTGTATGAACACAAAAGGTAAACCCTGCACACTACACTTGACAAAAGGCAAAGACAAAAGAATGAGGTCACTATTCAAAAAGCAGAACTTAAACATACAAAGCAAGCTCATTTATTAGACTAGCAATTATTAGACCAATAAGACAACTTAATGAAGTGTACTGTCCTGTTTATACACAATTTGCTTCTAAATTATAAGGTCTGTAGAGAGGACGTGTTTGCTTAGCCCTTTCCCACCTATTAAGCAATGTTTTATACACCTCTGATGCTTTACAAAGGAATAATGTTTATAAATCCATCTGAGAAGAAATTAACTCTATCCCAGCTGAAAAACCAGGATAATGTCATTTCCTATTCTTGTCAGGATAGTGAAAGCAGGGCAAATAGAGCTTTTTATTCTGCCTCCCCACCCTCCAGCCCCAATCTCCTGCCATCTACTTGGCTGTCACTCCATTGGAGGCTGTAATTGTGTCAAGCAGAATGAGAATATAGAAGACACTATGCTAACCAGCTCTAAAACGGTAATTCATCTACTTGGATGTTTGATTGTCCAGTTCCTTCTCACTGAGTAGATGTGTTTGGAAAAGAGCTGCATTAGATGGGACTAATTTACTTTATTAAAGAAAATGAGCATTCAGAATCAGATCAGAAGTGAAATGCTAGCTTCCATCTCTGATTACTCAAAGTGTTCAGAAAAGCACACATCTATATTAATGCCCCTAGATTGTGTTTGCCAGTGATTGGTATAATGCGGAATAGGCACTAACCTACATTCTTGTGGCTGAATCAATAATGATGTGCAAAATTAACATAATAGCATGGCTGCAAATATCTGAAACCTTCACAGTTCCTGTGCAAGTTTATGTAGTCCAGAACAACAATGAGTTATGGAACAGAAAATGCTAATTTACACCAGGTAGAGTGCACAGGAATAAAAGCCTTTCTTCCTAAGAATATTGCCTGCATAAGCTCTATACTTCCATTTAGTTGCCCTTACAAGTATCATGAAACACTTCAATTTTAAGTAGGACATCATGTTTTATAAGACCAGAGTGTTTTGTTCAAATACCATTTAATTTTTTTTTTTTAAATCTCCAAGGTCACTTTGGAGAAAAACCAAGAAGGGACTGAATCTCTCCCAGGAGAAGTTCACCAAACATTTTTCTCTACTTCATTTTCCTCAGAATGGCATTTGGCAACAAATTTGTTCTCTCCCAGAGCTCCCAGCTTTCTCATGCTTCAAGGCTTTTTTGCCAATGGCATCAGAGAAGTGATTTTCTAGTAAGGTCCAGCTGACAGCACAGGCACAGGCTGAGCAGGTACTCCACAGCTCCAGTAGCTGTTCCAGTCAGCCATCAGTCATTTGTAGGATTAAAGTCAAACTTTGGAAGTTATTGGCATTTTCCTTTATTTCCCCTGGACCCACAAGACAGGAATTTTTAGCAGAATAAGAGGGGTTTAAAAAAAAAAGAAAAAAAAAAAATCAGCCTGAACACCTTCCAGTAACTTCTCTACAGATCCAGGGGCCCAAGATCAATGAAACAACAAAACACCCAGACACAGCCTAACAGCTTTGGTAAACAGACTTATGTAAAATCTCTGAACTGTAGAGACATGTCAAAAAGCATATAAGGAATTTTGTTCATAAACATTTTAATCATACCACAAATCTACTCAAGAGTATCTTTATAGAAGTTCAAGTTCAACTAATATATGAGTTTGGTTCTGTGCATTACTCCCCACAAGCCTGACACAGCCCATTAACCATCTCATACATTAGAAATAGTTTTCTTGTACCCAGCTAGAGCCACAAAATGTTTTTACTAGAAAGAAGTTTGTTCTGCACTCACTTTTAAACGTAACAGAAGATTGAATGAGCTCTGAGAAAAGTGGTAATTTTAGTACAGCCACTCAAGATCAGTACGACTAAAGGTAAATGTTCTTGCCAGAAATTTTTGGTACACTCAGATGAAAGCAGCAAATAATGTCTATGTTACTACCATTAATTTCATATCACCTCTTTTTGCTGGTCACAATTTCTATTTAGCAGCAAGGCCACAGTGTCAGTACAAGAAAAACAGTGCCCTGGGAGGCACAGCAAGTCCTCAGTAAATATCTTCTTGTGAGGCACATCTGCCTGGGGGTTTTGTACCACTATGCTCCTCACAAAGCTAATTGCATGATTTTCAAGAATGTGTTTTTCTGTGGATTGTACAAGCTGTTTGCTGTCAGAACTGTCCCTTAATGAAATACAAGGAGCATTCCAAGGCTCAGACCAAACTTCTAGTTTCTGCACAAGCCTCAGGAGCAACCACTCCATTAACACCTTCATCCCAATCTTCAAGTCAGATGTGCAAAGACATTTGAATCCTTTTAGTGGTACACATGCCAGAGAAGTAAGCACTTCCAGGTGTATAAAGTTTTGAAATGTCTTTGCATCTCACAAAGTAACAGGACCACGTAGGAAGACTTCTGTTTGTAAACCATGAGTGAAATATGTGATCAAATGCCCAGAAAAATTCACTTGTAGTAGACAGTCATTCTGACTCACATTGTCAGCTCTTTCAATTCCATTTACTTTGGCTTACAAAGAAGCTCACAAAATTACTGCATCCAGAAGGCTACATTCTGATTAGACCATACGCTAGAAGAAAAAAAAAAAAAAAAAAAAAAAAAAAAAAAAACCCCAAAAANAAAAACAAAGCCACAAATCTCACCTTTTAGATCTTTTAGTCTTCCTACAAAGTTGTTTGAAGCATTACTGTAAAAAAAGTTATGCCTTATTCTCAGTCTGATAAATAAGTGATCTGTAAAGTATGATTTAGAGAGTGTTAGCAAACAAAGGCAGGCTGTTAATTTTCACATTCTTTTCATTTTCACACGCTAAATGATGCCACTTCAGGGAGGAAACACTGAGAGAAATATTACTAGGTTGGAACTTTTTAACATAAGGGTTCACTTCAAACAGAGCCTAGCACAAGTGTGGCTGCTGCTTTCAGCTGAAGGAGTACTAGAGTAATTCCTAGCTAGTAATTCCTCACTGAAAACAGAGAAAATCAGCATTAAGCTAAGAGCATGCAAACTGCTGATAAAATGGATTAACTTGCAAAATGCTAATTTCTGCAAAACCCTGTTGCTTGTCACTGAATTCCTTTTGTGTCTGTAAGTCTAGTCTCACCTTCAGACCTAGCACTTCAGGCTTTTCCTCCTTGCAGCAAAGAGGAAGAGGACAAAAGTTTTGGCCTTATGATATTCACATCTCTTACTGTGCCAACTACAGATTTATTCCTTGTCTTTTTACTGCAGTCTCAAAGCACACCACAGCTACTGAAAATACACCATTTTGCCAAAACAACCACATAACTGATGACATGGTTATAAGCTGCAGGAACTAGGAACTGAATCCAGATGTCCTAGATTCTGCTTCTAAGAATACCTCTGTTTTCCTTTACATCTGAGGTTTTTTTTCTCATCATGACTAATACTGCAGTCTTACCATCTTCTCTTTAAAGCTGCCATATATGAGAGAAGAAGAGGTTCCAGGATCAGGCACCTTTTAACAGTCCAGGGAGAATTACAACTATTCTTTCCAGCTACCTTAGGACACAGGTTAGAGGTTAGAGTCCAGAATAGCAACAGACTTGAGGAGACACAAACATTTTGGCATAACAAAATCTCAAAAGCTCAGTACCTTACAGCAACCACTCTACAGCAGATTTAGCTCACATCAACCAGGAAATGCAGCATGGGTTGATAGCTTCAAGTAAAAGAATGAAGCACTAAACATTTCATCTCTTTCCCTAAAAAGCTGCAGTGGGACTATCTATAAGTTGGAACTCTCCAGCTTCAAAAATATTCTGAGAGGCCCACACATCACATGCCTTGTGGGGACTACTGCTAGAATTAAGAACTTGAGTGTCGGAGTACCAGTCAAACAGGACAGGGGCGCAGACAGACGCTCCACGAGCTTTTAATTATTTATTTTATTCAGGCATCAGCCTCATGCACACCAGAGATGTACATGGCTCACGTCTGTTGAGATCCCGAAGATCTTAGAGATATAGAACATTCTTAAAGGCTTTTCAGCCAATAGCAAGTTTCTAAAATTTACAGACAAGTGCTCTAACCAGTCACTTAAAAGCACACGTATACCTGTTGCAAACAATACTTGCTTGTATGCTTGTAATAACAATGCACAATATTCTCTTACAGAGCTTGAAACTTCAGTGTCTTTGCTAAGCACATTTTCTGCAGCCTCAATACTTCTCTGAGCCAAATCTAGGAACACTAACTCTTGTTCTAATGTCCTTGCAGTCTAGATTATTGTATCTTCTTCTACATTCTGATTTTGCAGTTGCAGTTGAACCTAAAATCCGTGCTTTGTTTCTGAAACCTGCTTTTCTCACTCAAACTAAAAGCATTCTCACTTTTTGCATTTTCCACACTTGAGCTCATGGTCAAAGGCACAGAACTTCCACATCTAGAGAGGATGAAGAAAGTTCATAATGTTTTCACCAAGCCTGAGCATATTCCAGTTCAGAGCTCCAACGTCAGCACAGAAAGGGAAGTCAGAGATTCTGATGCCACCTGCTCTTGTCAGTTTTGAGACCTTAGTTGTTCTGCAAGTTAGCCAGTTTTGTTCAATTAAAGTGGTTTTTTTCTGCTACTACATGCTCTTGATGCCTAAAAGGAATGTTCCCCCAAAACACTTCTGATGGCACAGACATTCCACAGTTATTTCCTGTTTGCAGGTAAAACTGATTGAAGAGCTCCACTGCCATTCCCTTCCTGCAAAAACTGGGAAATGACTAATTCAGGGTTGCTCTGCCTCTGTTCCAGATAACATCCGTGTGACCCTTATCTGGCACATCACACAGCTATGTCTCCTACAGTTGTGAACATTTGAACAGAGTGTGGACGTGTGTGACCAAAGTGAGAGAAAAAAAAACCCAAGTGTGCCATAGCCCTTAGCTCATTGTTATTAGAACATCATGAAAATGAGTAATGAAAGCCCCACGAGAGAGATGAGGCTTCCAAATAAAAGGCACACTGATGCAGGGAACCTAAAGGCTCACTCCAGCTGACCTGGACTCAGAATAGGAAGCAGCAGGCTAATGTTTCCTCTGCAGCCTCACCAGCACATGGACATCATCTCACCATTGCCAGAGAAGCAATTTGGCAGGCTACCCTCACCATGCATTTGTTATCATCTGCCACCTGCAGCTCATCCCTCCCTTCCATTTACAACACACTGATGCTCACTAAATTTTCCCTAGTCCTGACTAATAAAGCTGCTGCCAGGGGTTTGAGTTAAATTAACTCTCTTTGCTCTGTTCAACCCTCACAGAGAGTCCTACCAGATGTGGAGAGGGTAGATGCTCCAAGACCACTGGCAAGGATAATTTTTTAAACTAGTTGAGTTTGAATCATTAAGGAAAAATACTCTTACATGCTGCAGAATAAGGAAGTTACAGAGTTTTGAGTAGTTGACTACCATTTCTTCTATTTTTAATATCACTACTCATATCCTCTTTTCTAATACTCACACTAATTTGGCCTCCACTGAAACACAATGCTGTTAAGGGTCCTCATTGCATCTCCTGGCTTTATTAGAATTAACCTTTATAAGAAAAGCATGAGTCTTTCTGAAAAAACTTTTTCAAAGGGTGGTGATTTTAATGACCAAACTCCAGCTATCTCAAATTATTAATGTGTACATTACAGGCTAAGTAATATTAAAAATACTTTCCCCCCAAATCCTTTTTAGTAGGCTTACTACTGTCAAAAAAATTAGAGTAGTGGGGCCCATGATTTAAAACTACATAGTAAAAAGTTTCAGAAAGGGAAAGAAATATCAAAACTAAGCTTGCAACCCATAAAAACCTCTTAGGAAATGAATGAGCTTGTCAAATAAACTGTGTTAAAACAAAATTCCAACAGTAAATATAGAAGCTATGTGACAGAGAGATCTCAGCTGCAGGAAAATAGCTTTGCTGGGTTATTCCACCCTTTTATGACAGTCATCTTCAGGAGGGCTGATGGCTCTGCAGTTCATCCACTTGCACAGTGCTTTAAACTTATGCCCAACTCAAAGACCCTATGGGAAGGTTGGACACCTTCTAAGATCCTTTTGTTCTAAGCCTTTTGCCTTTCACACAGCTTCCAACTAGACTAGAAAGTATTTAACATAGGCAGCATTCTTTTAGCAGCTGTAGCACATTGATACATGGATGCATAGGAGCCTTTTGCCTTTCACACTGCAAGAGCTCCTAGGAGCCACTTCGGCACAGAGAGGAAAGAAAGTAATATTGATTAAAGCACACCATCCTGCTTTGCAGTTCCATCACAGTTCCCAAATTTTTCCTCCCACCCATCCCTCCACCAGTCCCTTAAGTCTTACAGGATTACTTTGTCTGATCGATACTATTGCTTTGCACTGGGGTAAAGCATGTCCTTAAAGCTTGACAAAACAATCTGTCTTTAAACAGCCTTGCAGAAAGGCTTAACTTTTCTTCGACTTCTCTCTGCCCAGCTTTTCCCTAACAGCATTGCATATCTTAATCCTGAAGGCACACCTCCCACCCCTGGAAGAGGGGGCAGCACAAAACAGTCTGAAACAAGCACTGAAATCCTAATTTCCTCTTACTGTCCACTTTCACCTTACAGTGAAGTCATACAAGAAACAAATTTCTTAACTTGGGTCCAAGAACTTTCCCTAATAGTAAACTAAAGGTTTACAAGTTAGATTCATGGTTTCCCATTAACAGCAAGATGACACTCTCAAGGAAGCAATTTGTGGCAAAGACAAGCCTTTGGAAAGCCAGGTACTTCACATTATCAGATGAAATTTTGTTCAGTGAGAATATTGCCACTGATCTGAAGGATGATTCTATTTCTAGTTCACCTGTGAGGAGCAGCTGGCAAACATCAGGAAAAAAACTCCCTCAAAGTACTTTTGAGTTCTCTTTATACATCGGTTCCAAGAGAGGGGTCATGGTCATCTCCCTGATGTGTTCTTGTATCACACTCTTTTGTACAACTGAGACTTGCCAGGCACATTCCAAATACCGACAAGATGACAGAACTAGAATACCCCTGTGCCCGTAACAGAGACTCTCAATTATCTATAAACATTCACGGAACAGTTCTGGTAATTAGTTTGAAAAAGTTAAAACATAGCCTTGGATGTTCCAGGAAGAGATGTAGAGAGCCAGAACTGCCAGATGGATTATTTTCTGCAAGTTATATATTCAGCATACCATCACAGAAAATTCAGATAGAGTGTAACACAATAGGACAGTGTAACAATTATTCTAAATCTCTGTGTAGTTTAGAAGAAATTACTTCCCTTTTGTAGCTCTACTGAGCCATCAGTATGCTTCTATAACTGAATTATGGTAAAATTTACTTTTTACTTCTCTAGCCAAATTCTATCAGACAGTTCTTTTCAGAACAAAGCAGAAAAAAGTTTCAGAACTTTAACGCTTATTCAATCCTCAGAATTTTCTTTAAGGGGTCAGAAAGAAAGCTACATTATGTTCTCATTCTATGTACAGATTTTTTAAAAATATCTGGCCTTTACCTGCTAAGCAGATGAGATGCAATTGAGGTTTTACATGCTGGAATGGCCACACGATACATCCAAATCTACCAGTAAAACTTACATCTAATTCTTTAGTTCCCAAAATGAATGGACATTTTTAATCCAGTGTAGTGCCTTGTTCATCCAGACAGCAGTCCTGGAGCCAATTTTCCACTTCAAAGAGAGCAAAGTGGTACTAGACACCAGTGCCTTTGAAGCATCACAGCCTTAATAGAAAGGAAACTTTTCCTATAAGGGAGGTAGAGCAAAAGAATTTGGTCATATAAGTCATGCATTTGGTTATATTTAGTTATTCTTATATTGAGCCCATGCAGCAGGTCAATATAAGAGACTGAAGTCCTGTCCTGCTGTTTGAGTGGTCTAACAGCCATTGCACATGGTCAGTAATAGAATCTCTACCAGTCATGTTTCAGTCACTCCAAATGCAGCATTGTGTGTTATGTAAATGGACTGAGCACTATATACCCTTGATGCCTTTTCCCGGTCTTATAATTAAAACCAAAACACAATTTATGGCAAAAACAGGTTTTTACCTTTGTGTGTATTTCAGGATCCTTGGGTACAGCACTTCATCCAGGTGGAATGCCCCGAAAATGCACACACTGCCCCTCCCACACAAAAATACACACAATTATAGGCCTTTCAAAATTAACATATTTATCAAACATTCCCCAATGAGAGGCTCGAGTGAACCCCTCGTTCTGGAACCTTCCCCCTGGATGGGCCTATCTGAGTTTACAGAAATATGTTTTGGAGAGGACCTTGGTGTCTGGGGCTTCCAGACTGTTTGCTCTCCTGGTTTAATGGTACAGTGGGGCTCAGCTAAGTTATCAGGCTTGGAAAGTTACAAGTGTGTAGGCTAAAAGCACTAAGAATACATAAAACTGTAAAAAAGACTATGTAAGAGGGGTATAAAAGAAAAAGGAAAAATCATTCTGGCATCACCCTTGGCTTCATAAACTGTCCAATGGCACTGTTAAAGCAGGTGTAGGGACACAACACCAATATCGTAGTTACACCACTCACTTTGTTAACGTTGGTCCTGGTTGAAACAGCTTTGAGATTTTATAGGCTGTGTCCAGCCTGCAATATCTGAAATATGTTGATATAAAAATTCAGGCAAGTTACCTCCTTCCAGGAGCATGGCAAGGCAGTGTGGTGACTTTAAAGACACTAAATATTTGCAAAAAATATAATGGAAAGTCATTACAGGTTTTAAGTACCAATTACCATTATTTTTTTCCCCCCTCAGTGTGCTACAATACATTTTTAAGGGCTTAGAAAGAAAAGAAGTTTTTGAAAAAAGCCTAGTGCCAACTTGAAGCAAGGTATGGTGGATCGGGTGATATACCTTAGGATGACGATAAAAGATTACATCAGTAACTCCTTTTGGTTTAAATCTAGTGTTTTACAGGGTACCAACAGCCCATCAATCTCCTGCCTTGATTTATCCTTAGATAAAAGGATGGGATTACCTTAATTGTGCTGAACAGATCCCTAGTTACTAAATTCTGAGAGAATTTCATCACAACAGAACTGCATCCCAGACTGCTACTGCTGGAAGCCCACATAGCCCAACTCTGTGCATGCTGACTTCTACAGCAGCAAGAACTGCCACAAAGCCCTTCAGGATTCAATTCCTCTTCATATGTTAACTTGATAGGTATCTAATCTAAATAACTAATACAGGTTCTTTCCATAATCCATGGAAATAGCAAACACACCTTGAGAGAAATGTGTTCCATTCCAAGTCTGTCTGGAGGTGTCACTTGGTCTCTACTGAACACAGAGGGAGCTTGGGTGCTATGTTCAAATGAAGTAGACCTCAACATTTGAAGTTTCTTGATATTTCATTAGTGGTGCAATTAATTTAAAACTAATTTTACGTTCCAATATGGAAGTAGTTTGCTAGGCATGCGCAGATAATTTGTATAAGAATGATTTATTTCATATTGCTGTTTGTGGATATATTAACAATAAATATCCAAAGAGGAGAAAAAAACTCCCAACTATAAAAGAAGCAAAATGTTATTATACTCTAAAAATCATCTCTGTTTCATGTCTCTGAAGGTTGACATTAGATTGCTTCCCTACAGTTTTCCTATTTGCATGCTGCTAATGAGAAATTGCAAGTCATTTCTTTTGCTGGGCTTCTAATGAACCTGATTTGTTTCAGTCTGCCACCTCTACACAATTTTATCCCAAACACTGAATGTCAAGTGCCACTCCCATCCCTCACCTGTGTTCCTAAAAACCTAGTCAACTCTTCCTCTGGGAGAAAGGAAAATGTTAACAACTAAAATTACAAATACTTCATTGTCGTATTACAATATACTTATTTACATAAATGCCCTCTATTCATCTTATATGATCAGCCTGACAAAAACAGAATTTGCATTTAAATAGTATGACTATAATTGAAATCAAGTACCTGCACTTATTTCATACTCTTATATCCACATATAAGAGGCAGGGAAAACCTTTTTCTACTCAGAGAACAAAAGATTAGGATGAGATAATAAGCAGAGCAATTTCTCAAATCTCATTTTTTAAATTCTCCATGGACCCTGCACTTTTCCCTGACTATAAAGTGTGATAGTTTAGGAAGCAGCAGAGAAAAATCAGGCTTGATCTAGTCAAGGAGAAATTGAATCAGCTTGGATGATGTAACAAAGAAGAGTCACTTTTAGATAGCATCTCTGAGTAGAAACATCCCAGACAAAAGAAACAGCAAATGGAGAACATTGGCCATTGCTTTTGTTTGCTGGGTTTGGATTTCTTTTTCTAATCAGGAAAACTACCAAATCATACACTAGGAAGCAGAAGCATAGGTCCAAAGCAAAGAGGTTTTGTTATCAGACTAGAAGGAAAGGTTGTCACTTCAAAACACAAAAAGAATGCTGCAGATAGTCCCTGGAAGTTCTTTCAGTATCACTCTGCTGCAGGAAGGGAACTGGATTGCACCTGAGACACAAGGAGGGAGAATTGGTGGTCCTGTTCTCCACTGGGGCCAGTGGCCATGGAATGAGAAAGGAAGAGGTAAAACTGGGACAGGATCATAGAACAGATTAACACCTTTAGGCAGTAATGCACCCTCTGAGCAGCAGCTGACTGCAGATGAACTGCCCCAACCATCTCATAGACATATAGAGCAATTAGAAACTGCTTTGTCATCTCAAAAGGAAGCCCAAAACCAGAACAAATTATTGAAAACTTCATTGCCTAGGGTTCTACAGTACAACACAATCATTGCTTGGATGAAGGAGTACGGTAATTATGGGATACTGACTACGGTTTCATTTGGTGTTGGTTTTGACACTCTGTGGTTCTCTTCTCCACTGCATTTCTCCTCCATAAAGCCACAGAAGTGTATCATTGCCACACAACAAAGCTCCTAAATGAAAACATTTAAATGAGATGCTGATTTGTTAAATCTAAGAAAGTGAAAAAAATTGTAGCAACATTCAGAGGATAAAAGCTCGAAGCAGAGTTGTAGGAACACAGCTGGACTGCTCCAACTAAAGCAGAATTCTCAAGGCAAGGGCCAGAAAGCAACAGAAAGCTCACACAGGCCACTGCCCTGTGGATAACAGGATGGTAACTCATTTCCCCGAAGATGGGATTGTCCAGGTATGGGCGGCAAGAATTTCACAAGAAAGGAGTGAGTAACCCTTCCCTAATTGCTCCTGTTGTGACCAAGTCACAATAGATTTTAAACTTTTCTCAAGACTTCTCAAGGCAATCTCAGAGCAGACAGAGTTCACAGAGGCTGGCACAGATGGACTGATGTTTGTGGCCTTTATAAAACCCTTCTTTGCATCAGCCTCAGTATCATGATAGCACAGGTTGGTTGAGCTGAGCTAGTGTGATATATTTGCTCAAATATTTTGTGGCTTGAGGACAGAAGGATTCCCTGTGACATTTAAATAAATCCAGCTCATCCTTTGCAATATCAGCAGCATGTGTTTTGTGACTGATTTCTCCCCTTTTTTATCCTGATAATCAAGAGAAAGAACATTTTTGGACAAGGTCCCAAGAACTTTCAGTCAACTGTGACTGAATATCTCCATTCCAAGGATATCAGGTCACTCCATAGCACCAGCTGCTCATCTCTTCTATAAGACACGTCAGTATTAACCAGATGAAGAGCAAACTCCAGCTTCAACTCATTAATACAATGAAAGAGAATAGCTTTTGACCTGCTCAAGTGAGTCAGTTGAGGCACATCTAAATTTCATAGAGAAACACTTCTTACTGCTCTGTATGACCCCATGGACCCTTGAATATGCATAACTAAGAATTAAGCTATTAGCAGTATTTTATAACACTTAATTCGCTCTTTTCTCACTCTCCTTCCTTCTGCTTTATTTGCAACCTTAATATCGAAAAATTATGTTTAGTTCCCAGAGAGTAGCAGATTCTTAATGCTGCTTTTGTTCCGTTTGCAAGTCTTGTCCTTTCTCCCTTCACCTTGCACCCCACCATTAACTATCTTTTTTATTGTATTCTAATAAGAAATTTCTCTCTTCTTTCATGCCCTTCCAGTCCCCTTTTTACTCTCCCAGCCACAACTCATGGGTTTTGTTCTCCCAGAACCTGTTTCTTCCTGATGTTGTTTCAGTGCAGTCTTGAACATCAATCCCTTCTTTTAGAATATTATTTTCATTTTTTTCCTTTGGCTCTATCATCCCTGCAATATTCCATGAGGTGAGCACTAGACATCCAGAAGGGCTGCTTAATTACTTCCCTTCAGCACTGCAAGCTACTCACTTGCTCAAAGGCAAGAGCTCCAGAAGTCACAGGAAGAAGTAATTTTCTGACATTTTGGTTGAAATTTAAAGAATAGTAACATCTAGCTACAGAAGTGAGCTGTGCTGACTCAGTGGCCACTTCACAAGCTCAGGAGAGGTTTGCAGGATAAGGATGATAATTATGTTTTTTACAGTTTTTCCTGATTTCTACGATGGATATTTTTATCCTCTATGACAATTTTTGCTGACGTATATCTACGTGGAAATAGTAGGCTAGAAGCTACTGCAAATAGCTCCTCTCAAATAGCTACCTGCAAGCAAGAGACTGCTTGGTTATTTTGCCCCTTCCCCTTTTATTTAAAGGATCAGGCAGCAAAGGAATCCTCATGCAGGCCTGGAGATGCAGTCCCAGCTAAGCCAAGAAGAGAAGTTCAGATAGAATTGGTACATCTGCCAGTCTGCACTGCCATTTTTTCCCTTAGAGTGACTAGAGAAGCCAGCAATATGGGGCAACATGGCAAAACCCTACAAAGAATAGTTAGGGCTGAGCACACACTAGAGCTGAGCATGCCACCCCACACTGAGGCAGGTTTGCAGTTACATCTCTTCTGTTTAAGTGGCAGAGCTCCATCCTTTAGCAAGCCAGCAGTGCATGTGAAGCAAGAGGAGCAGTGGAGCAGCTCTGGCTGCCTCTGGCACTCTATCTTACTGTACAGTTTGTCTCCTGTGTGCAGTCTGATTTGGGCAGCTATTTGTCAGCCCACTTACCTGGGCCTTCATTCAGCACGACACCAAAGTACACAATTCTTGCTATTTTAAGGCCACATACAATGAAAGTGATGGACTGTGTCTGTCCTTAGCATTAGAACTGCTTTTGGTGAAATCAGGGCTAGATAAGCCATCCATGGAACAGACAATGCTGATCAAACATCTGCGCGCTCTCAGGTTTCTCTGTTCATTCTCTAAACACCAAATTCACCAGGATCAATCAATTTTTTCCCAGTAAAACCCAATCCTTGAGCCCACACTGCTCCCACACTCCCAGCCTGAAGCACATCGAAAAGGCATCAGTCTCTCCCTGCTGTCTTCCCTGCTACCACTAACACCAGGCAAGAAATTAACTTCAGCAGACAGAGCAGCCAGGACAATTATTACTTCAGTCAGGGAAAGCACAGTATTATGTTTTTTCCATCTCTATTATGAAGGAACTCTAAAGCCTTGTAAAAATCATTATTGATGGCCCTGAATAAGTCTGTAAATCTATTATACTGCATATCACCTTGACAACTTGTTTTCTCAAGTTCTTGCATAATCAGTGAAAAACTGGGGCAGGGTGAGGGGATCTGGAGGGAGAAAAAGCCTTTTCTGCCTACTAATTAAATCATAAATAATAGCAGAGAACACAAGATATCCATTTTCTGTATAGAATCAAATCCCCAGGGGCTGACTACCTCCTTCACTAAACCATCAAACTTCATACAGGCAGAGCACAGTTTCTCATTAACTATTTTGGGTTTTTTGATGAAAGAAAATTTTTGAAAACAATATATTTAAATAAAGCGGCATTAAAATGCCTTGTTTTGATAATGTTTGAAAATAAAACTGTTTTAAAATGCTCATTTCAAACTTCATGATGAATTTGCCCACAAACACAAATGGCAAAGTTTTAAATATGGTGGCTTAATCATTCCATCTTGCAAAATAAAGACTTTTTTTTAAATAATACTGCCTTAGCTTGTGATGGATATAGCAATTCAGGAGAAGTACATTTCACACACACACACAAAAAAAAGAAATCTGAGTTTTCCCCCATGAACATGGCTGTGACTAGAAGTCAGACCAGGGTTTGAGTGGCAGATAACACAACTTTTCCTCCCCACAGTTTGTTGGAAAAGAGCGACAACTACTGAGCCTCAGAGATCTCTCTCGGGCAGGGCAGTGCATTATCCCATAAGACAATGGCAATTCTCCACCCAGCTCAGAGAGAAGCAGATGGACTGCTGGTTTACCCAATTCCTTAACTTTTCTGTCTTTTCCTTTATTTCAGCAACAGATATAATAATCCCTAAAATGAATTCAACATCAACTTTTACCGAGTCTCTTCACTTTTCCTTGTTTCCCTGCTAAGGCATTTCCTCCTCACTCCCTGCAAACTCAAACATCTCCCCCCACACAATTCTACTTTCAAGGGAGCAAGAAGTGGGGAGGTGGGGGCAGGGAAGGGAGAGGAAGAAGAGATGCTTGCAGAAGTCATCTCTAAAATCAATTTGAGCAGCAGTTCCTCTCCTCTCCATTCCCACTGCGTTCTATCCCAAGTGTCTGACTGAAAATGTAACTAATGAGAAAACCAACCAGCTCAGCCATAAGGCAATGCCTGCAGCTGAGCCTCTGCTGTGGTATCAGGTGGCAGAGTTCATCAGTCCCCACAGCCATCCTCACGACTCCAGAAGAAACCACAATCTCCCTTTCCAATTTATTTCTTGCCAGTCAAAGCCTAAGGCCTGTATTTGAATGCTGTACTCCAGATTTACACACAGATGAAATCCCACCAACTCCAGAGGCAGCTGCTTCATTTCAAGTTGAGTGAAAATAACCATGGCAGCAGCTGACAACTGATTAGTTCAGCCCCAGTTGGAAGAAGGAAAAAAAGTCTCTGACTAAATCAAGCTACTACATAAAATGCAGAGGGCAGGTCAGCTAAGTGAAAAAAAGTGGGTTTGATAGGAAAAATGCAATTGATTCTCTCACCAAGAAATGGGGTGTTTGGCTGATGGCAAAGCATTACCTAAGATCACAAGAGCTTGGTTCAAATCCTGGGTGCATATTCTTAATATGAGGGCCTCTCCAAATCCTCATCACGGAAGCTTCACCAAAGTGTAATCACATTTTCTTAGCTTGCCTTGGACCTTGGCGAGTCTGGAGGAAACTCCAAAACACAGCAAGAAATACTGCCCTGGTAGAGAAGCAGTCCAAACCTACATTAAATTACAACTAAAGGATGATTCCACAGCAACATGGAAACCAATAGACTTCAATATATATTTATAAAAAATATACTAATTTCTTAAACATTAGTTTCTGTTTTAGCGTTATGAGAGCACTAAATGTACATCAAGACACTGTCACAAACATACTGCATGGACCCACATCTCCTGTTTTGACCTGCAAGTTTCCTATTTGAAACCCATAGGAATTCAGTCCAAAAGCCCTGAAGAAAATGTTTTATAACACAGGTAGAAAATACATGAAATGTAAGAATCACCTAGACCTTCCTTGGGATCAACACATTTCATAGTCAGAAGTAAATCAGATTAGAAACTCAAGCCCTTTGCTGGGCCTAGAAACAAGTAATATCTCACAGGAAAAAGAGGAAAAAAAAAAAAAGAAATAAAAAAGCCTGAACATTTGTGTCTCCAAGATAGAGCTTGAAAGGGAAAAGCTCCCCACTTATTTCCCCTGCTTTGATTTAAAAGGCCTTAGACAATCAGGCTTCCCCTTGAAGTGGTCTGTTATTTAACATTTCCATCAGGTTACACATACCCTTAACCTATCAGTGCTTCTGATGACAATTCTACCACACAGAAGAAAGCTGAAGCACCCAAATAACCAGACATTCTTAAGGCTCAAAAAATGGTCTAGTTTGGGAAGAAAGTAAATATTCAGACTTGGTCCACAATCCTCTGCCTCAATGGCAATTTTACTAAGGATGGAGAAGAGAAGAAATATTTTTCTCCTATTAAATAGGAAAACGAGTAACAGAAATAACTTCTTAAAAGCCTGATTTTGAATTTCTTCAACTTCTTAGCTTTTCTCAGAATCCCACCAGTAGTTCAAGGAAAGAATTCTCAGTTCCTACAGTGAGCTACACTGCTGAGGGAGACCAAAACAGACTTGAAGAGCTCTGGAACACTAACTCAAGCATGGTTGTTTATTCCTCCTGGAGGAGGTAAGTATGCTTGCCTACCTTGTGAGGTGAAATTAAAGCACTTTGCAGACTTCTACAGAGTGCTGCTGTTTTCACAGGAGAGGAAAAGAATGGAGAGACAGCTCAGTGGTACAGGACAGTCCCCTGGCTCTTTCTGGGCTTGGGCAGGAGCCCAGCAGCAGCCTCCTGGGGGAGGCAGGTAGGAGCCTAGGTGAACAAGAGGATCAAAACAAGGGAAGAGATGGAGGTCTTGGAAAAGGAAAACACAAAAAACCTGCAGAGTATAAATCACTGGGCTGCAGGACACAGGAACAAGGACGCCTGCAGCAGCAGAGCCAGATGCAGGTCCTTCCACATGCTGAGAGAGCAGTGCCAGTCATCACAGAAACAGGCAAATCCTAAAGGGCAAGGTGCAGATATCTCCAGGAGTGTTATAACACTGCACAGCACTGACTTGACACAAGAACGCTTTGTCAACTCACACACCAAGGTAATATTCTCATTCATATTTTGAGAAATTCTGCTGCACCAGACCCAACTCAATTTTCCCCCAGACATTTTTCTTTACCTTCAAAACCGACATGTCTTAATCAAAAAACACCTTGTTATCAGTATCACTTTTTTTTGGCAATACTTTCTGTGCAAGTGTATATCAGTCCCCACGTCTCCTGGCTGGGGAATGGGGATGTGCTCTCCTGAACCCAGCCCAAGGTCTAGCCCCAACCTCACTTATCTTTCTGCTTCTGACAGCTCCAGTTAAATAGCAGTTTTAAGCCAGGAAAATGGAAAATACCTGGGAAGAAATTCAGCCTCTATGACCTCTGTCCTACAGACTCCCAGGGTGTTCCAGGCTGAAAAGAAATACTCTTCTACCAGAGTTTAACTCAATAGCCGCATCAGCAGGCTACTACCTTTGCAGGAATAATGACCTCAGGACTTGGATGCTCTGTGTAGCTTCCAACTCTGTAGTTTCTGTTGTGACAGGATAAGGATAAAAAATAAAAGTTCATATTTAATAAAAAAAATAAATAATTTGACCTAACAAGCTAAGGAATGTTTAGGGTGCAAGGTATTCCTTCCTGGGAAAAGTAGGTTGAAGTTCCCAAGCACCACTAGAAATTATGTTAAGGGGATTTTATTGATTAATATAGATAGAAATCATCCCCAGCTCAGGAAATTCTCTGGGCTGAAAAATAGAGGACAGGGGAACACTCAAGGCACTTCATTCCTCCTCCCTTAGCATTCACTTAGACCTTTGCTAGAGTCAGGATGCAGTGCTAGAGGGACCCTTAAAACTACCATTATTTTTCAGGGCCTGGCATGACAGATCCAATGCAGCTCAGAGAAATTAACTTAAGCTTGTCTACCTGAAAAGTCCTGAAACATAGGCAAAAAAAATGTCACCTTAACATTTGACACCAGTAATGAGCTTCCAGAAAGAGGTCTCCTTTCCCATGGCATTTTGTATTAGAAGCTAAGTGGCCCCATGTTTGGGGGATTTAAGTGAAGCAAAAAAAAACCAAACTACTTTCCTTCCTTTTCTCTGCTCACCTGCACAGTCCTATTGCTCAGGCTGCTGAAAATGAGGGACCTCCACAGAGTAGGATTTTACATGCAGACACCATCAGCCCTGCCCTCCCTTCCATCCAACAGCCCCTTTGTGCCCAAGGCTGTGTAATTACTGTCCCAGAGCTAACACAGACTGATTGGGACCAGAACAGCCTGGTAACACCACCACTAAGAGGCACAGCACCCCAAGAAACCCACAGTTTCTCTCGAGACAGAGAAAAATCAGCAGCCCAGGGTCCTCATTTGAAACCCACAAGGATGAGCCAAAGGAACTCTCCCTACAAAGTCCTGCAAGGAGTTATTGCCTCGAGAAGGGTAGGAGACACAGAGTGCATTTTGAGGTTGTAAAAACACTTGCTACGAAACATTCAGGTGAAGGACTCCAGAACCTTTCCAAAAGAAAGAGCATATAAGCAAGTGAGCTATGAAAAAGCTTCAGGAGGGGAATTTGTGTCTTATTTAGATATCAGAGAGCTGTAGAAAAGAACCTCAGGCTGCTTTGGAATCAGCAGAGCTTACCTTAAGTTCCATCAGCAGGAAAATTCTAGCAGAAAAACACAGTCTAAAATTTTGCCTGGAAAGTAGTTAATGGAAAGAGTAAATAAAATATCAAGTGTCACAGCCTGACCTAAAACACTGGGGGTATGAAATCATTTGTTTCGTGGAAGGACTATTATACACTTTAGTCAAGGTTCTCAGAGTTATTTACCGCAAATCCCTTATTTACTTGTACTCAAGTCATAATTAAATCTCAGTACTGTGTGGAAAAATGTAGATGCACAATTTTCTGTGTGCACAATTAAAATTATTTCTAGACAAAAATGGGAGCTGTGGATATGAATGCAATGTTTCAGCATTAAGCTTAATATCAGCAGGCAGGAGAGTAATTAGTTAATGGGCATGCAGAGTTTTACTAAAAGGATGAAAGCATTAATTTTTATTTCTTATATTTTAAATTGCTCTAATAGGCAGAGTCCTCCCAGAGTACATCTAAAGATTTATTTCTATTCAGGTATTGTTTTGTACATTGAAATTCAGGCTTGAAATTAGATGTTGCCCAGGGAATTGGTAATGACTATTATTCCTGATTTTTTTTCCTTGAGAAGTAAATCCCATACTCTTAAGAAGTAACTCACGAAAGACATTAATGATTCTGCACTACAGTTGTCAGCAAATGCACAGATTTGCCTAATTCAGCAGTGATTTCCAAGGCAAGTCTTCATTAAAGTGTCCCTGACCACCATGTAAGTATAAACATTGTGCTTATTACAAAATACAGGAATTTTCTTCTGTTTCCAGCGATTTACAGGATTGACCAAGTTCAGAGGAAGGCTACTCAAGAACTTATTTCCATGCAGGGATGGAGCACACGGATCTGCAGCACAGCTCTAGACGTGTCATGGAGTGACAATGAGGGAGGTGTATGCTTTTCAGTGTCAGAAGCCCTTTTCTGCTTGGGAGCCATACATGTGGCAGAAATGAAATGGTGACAGCCCAGGGCCAGCAGGAAGTGGGCTTTCCAGAGAAACACAAGCAGGAACTTCTCCCATGAGGCATAATGGCTTCACAACACTTTAGGCAAAAACAGAGCTGCTGGCAGTCCGATTTTGGAGTTATTCTGAATGTTATCATGCCCAGCTGGTTGGGAGGGGGTGCCAAGCCCCAGGGCATTTGTCAGGAGCAGAGCTGTCCTCACCCTACACCTTCTTGGAGCTCACAGACAGAGCTCTCTCCAAGCTCTGAAGCTTCCATGCCACCAGGCTGAGCACAGCATCAGCTGGTGCCCAGAAAGAGCTGAAGCCAAAGTCAAAGATCTGCCCCTCACCAAAGTCACTGTCACCACAAGGCACTTCCCAGGGAGGAGCCTGAGCTGCACCACCCCCTGCCAAGGAAAGGGATTTTTCTGGGAACAGCCCAGATGACCCCTGCCAGGAAATTCAAGTTCCCACTGTAGCCCCTGCTGACCTTCTACAAGGAAAATGATGCTGATTTCCAGAACCATAGCTGCATTTAGAGTACAAACTGTTTTCCATGGCATAGCTGCAGCATTCAAAGGGGGAAGGTACAAGAGTTGCACTCATTATCCAACTGCCAGAAAAAAAAATATTCCCACTAGCAGAGCAAGAAAGGAGTTGTTCAAGACAAGGTACTACATCCATTACTTACATTTTGCATCACCACCAGCCTTATTAGTACATGTATACAAACTGAAGGATTTTTTTTATCCTCTTTCAGAGGCTATTAAGTATTCCCTACACTATTTCCCATGTGAATGTAGTAAGGTATATAAACAGATACTGATTCATACTCGCTAAAGACTTCACCATTGTCACCTAATTATTGTTTGTACTAATTAAAATACTGTATGCAGATCAAGTCAAAACTAAATGACACCAGATTGAAAGCATCTAAGCAATTTATCATGTCACTAAAATATGCAGGCATGTTTCTCAGAACTGGAACATCTCCCTTCTAATATAGAGATGAATTAGGCATTGCTGCAAGTTTGTGACTCAAAGATAATTGCAAGACACTTTTCCTGGCTTCTTGTGTTTTCAATTTGTGATTACTGCAAGAAGTTTAATAGCAGCCGTAATTCTCTGTGCCGCCCCAGACGTCCCCAAGGGGCAGGCCACAATGCCAGTTTCTCAGAAGTAACCCATTACACTTGCTTGCTATAAAGATCAGAATGTAAAATAAATTTGAAATAGAATGTAATTAAGAACTCTTCTGCCAAGAACCATTTCCCTTCAGGACATTATTCAGAAAGTCTGAGTGTTTTGATGAAAACAAGTAAAGACCAATCCCCCGGCCAAGTAGCAAGGGCTACCTCTCATGACAATTACTTTCTTAAAAATTAAGAAGCCTCATCAATGTTCTACTCACAGTAGACTAGTCTGAAACACGATGTTTTCTAAGTTGCTTAATGTTGAGTCACATTGCTTAGCTCACAAGAGACAAGTGCCTAAATTCCCCATGAGGTAGGTTAAAATAAGGAAAGACAAATAGGCTTTTCAGAACATGGTCCATTGGCCAATTTCTCATACTGAAGGCTGGGGGGGGAAAAAAAAAAGTGTTTGCTGTTCTGCAGGTCTGGTTTTTTCCAAGTTCTACCTGTAGTGCTAAATAGCATTACAGGTAGAACTTGGTGTTTCCAGTCCCTTCAGGTGGAAAAAGGAAAAATAAATGTCTATTTAGTGATATGATTGAGAGTAATTAGAGAATAGGAAAAGCAAGACTGCAAGCAAGATACTAGTACTGCATTTTTGTACATCTATAACAAACCCATACAACCAGGGTCAAAGTACAGCTGACATAATTTCATCCTATTGCAATTAAAGCCAACAAACTGCTCCATCAAAACCAAGGTAGTCACTGTGGGAAAATTTCATCAGAACTCCCTCAGCCCAAACTCAGAAGTTCCTTCTGCAACCTCGTGCTGAGCACCCAGACCAAAAGCCTTAATGTCAATTAAATGTGGGGAGCACACCCACACAATCCCTGACTATCCCCCACACTGAATCCCTCCAGCTCTGAAGAAAGCCAACACAAAAATTGTTGCAAGTGCCTGGGGAGGGATCTGTCCCCCCTGCCTGCACACCCTGCTGAGTCAAACCGGGCAGGACTCAGTCTGCACCCAGACACAACAAGACTGTTCCAGTGGTGATCATCTCTCCTCAGACAGAAATGCGTTGTCAGGAATAGTCAAAGTATTTTAAATGTCATCCCTGATCATCACAGCAGAACTCCATGCACTCAATGCTGCCAGGTATTAGGAGAGAATTCCTGATCACCTTCCAACAAATACTTCAGTGACACTTCATTTTACTCCTTCCCACAGAGGCACCACACTGGCCTGAAGTTCTCTGAAACCTCTGAAGTGATAACATAACTCCCTTAAACACGCAGTAAGGTTTTGTCATACATTAAGAACCACATGTCCCAGGGCCCTGCCATCAGAGTATCTCAATAACAATAGGTCACTCAGGAATCAGATGAAAGAGACTAAAAAATGAACAAGCAAAAGCTGCTCTCAGAGTCAAGGCAAACACATTTTTAGGGCATGAAAACAAGAAAGGGAATATGGAGTTGCCAGCAGAGGACTACAGCAGAACTGCATATCAAATACCCCATCAGTGCAGGCAGATCACGAACGTCACTGCCAGCACCACGCTGCCTCAGCTCTAATCAAACCCCCTAAAGCATACTTGTATTCAAGCAGATTTTGCTTCTCCTTGAAACACAATCAGCTGCAAGAAATCTTTAGGGTCCCAAAGACACACAAATCTGAACTGTAAATCTGAAGCTTGATGTTATATAAGAGTAATTCCAGATGAGAAATAGAACAGCATAGACTCAAAAAAACAAGGAAAGAAGATTAATAGGGCAGGCTATTTTAAAATAAAATAAAACCATTACAGAACACAATGGCTTATTTTCATGTTTCTTCACCCCAACCTTCACATCAGCTCAGTGGGTCAGAGCAGAACCCTGAGCCACTCCATGGTCTTTGTCTGACAGGGTACATAATGCATCCTTAACACAGCACCTTTTACAAGGGGAAAGAAATCCATAATAGTTCACCTGCAAAGGGCTCCAACAGCTTGCAGGCAACTGTCACATTTGCTTTCAGTATGGGCAGGACTACCTCCTACAATGAAAATGACTGTTCAAGGTAAAAAAATCCAATATGGAAGTGCTGCACCTTGGAATTCACAAAGAACAGAGGGAACTGACGTTTCCTAACACCGAAGCAATGAAGATAACTTGGGTGTTTGTACTTTTCCAGCCAGACTTGCAAGGCCTCACTTGTCTTAGGTATTCCTGCAGGCATTCAGGCCATTCCAATCACCCCAAGAGTATTTTTTTTGTGAGCCCTAAGGACAGTTTTGAAACACTAGAGCTTAACAGTGGATATTTGGACATGTCCGAGCAGAAATTGTCCCCAGAATTCCACAGTCACTGTGGGGGAACTCAGTTGAGCCTAACAGTCAGAAGAAACCCATACAGGTTGGCTACCAGTACAGCATCATTGTGCTGGGGCTTGAGCTGGTTAAATGCATTGGAACAGAGACTCACTGCTTAGCCAAGAGCCAGCACTGCATTTGAAATTACTCTGGCAGCTTATGTCTTCTCCCTGTTCAGCCAAGCCTCACGGGTCAGCCCCAGTAAGTTTTTCATATGCCACTTGATGCCTTGCACTGCTTAAAGAAAGATCATTAGATTACTGCAGAATGCTTTTACGTACATTTTAAGAGTAAAATATGGAGCATTCCACTGGAAAGAATAAAAATTTTCATTCCTCCCTCTTTGTGAAAGAGCATGAAGTTAACAGGATGGAAGCAGCCACATAGACTGCACATAGATAAAGCAGAACAGGTACAGACCCACAGCGTGGGACAAGGAGGGAGAGCTCCAGCATGTTCCTTTACAGAGATCTGGGAGGACACGTCCCTCAGCAGCTCTGCAAGCCCCCTCTTGATCACATGTAAATATTTGCCAAGCTTCTGCAGGTCCAACAGCCACACCTACACAGACTGACTTCTTCAAGCAGCACACTTGTTTATAGCTATTGCTCAGCATTAACCTGTTAGCTCGACTTTTCAAAGCTGAACTGCTGAATAAGGTCTTCATCCAGTGAAACACCATTATTCACACAGCAGTGTTTGTTAGAAACCAAAACAATTATTCATACAGTTATTCCATTCAGTCAACCTCACCCTTCCAATACCTCATTTTTCCTACTTAGTCTAGCACAGCATTTTCCTGAAATTGGGCATAAGGCTGAGATTTTTGATTTATTCTTTGAGGCCATTTGATATGTACTAGACTAAAAGGAGCCCTACCACATGCACACGAAAAATAGCCTTATTTCCCTCCACTCTCACTGCATTATCCTTCAACTCCTTGAGGAAGAGCCACTCCCTGCTGAGCACACCCCATTTATCACCACCTGCAGAGAATGCTGTGTCAGGTCTTCACTCTGAGCTGCAGCACCCCACTGTCTGCTCTGAAGGTTACAGAGGAGTGCAAATACATGTATTGTACCCACTATTTAACATAGCACCTTTCATCTGTAAATTGTCAGAAAATTCCAGTTGAACCAATATAAAATATGTCTATTATATTTCCCTAAACTAAAACTTGAGTACAAGTTTTGGAGCCTCATATTTCAGTTAAACAAAAACCTCTGCCTACTCCTATAACCAGCATGCCAATAAAACTAAAGGTTTAGTTGGTTATGAATTATTGATTCACAAATACATTGACAAGAAAGCAAAGTGTTATTTCACATATAAGAGGGAAAAACAACAGCACAAAATTCAAAATTTGTTCCTCTATCACACTACAGACTTTCTATCAGTAAGTAGATAGTCCATCACTAATTAAGGAGTCTGCACCAAATGAATTCTACCTTCACTTTTTGAAAAGAAGTTTGATGCATTCTTTGCTCATCATGTCCTATAAAGCTCAACTTCATCTGTTTTACAGCCCTTACTCTGAAATTAGAATGAGTTTCAGCCTGCCAAGGTCAGGGGACAGAATATGACACAAGCAGCTCTTGATCTCCAGGCCAGAATTCATCCTTTATCTTCCAACACTATTTGTCTTCCAACCAAGGGTTTCAATCAAAACTGAAGTACAAATCCAGCAGTTACACCAAGGTATAGTGAAAGTAATGCTTACACCTTTGCATAGAACAACTTCTGCAGCTCCTGTCACAAACCTCAGGCAGAGAGTAAAAGGATGCGGGAAGTTCCTGTGACAGTCCTGCCATGTCATAATAACTTTACAGATAAACTTGTTTAACTTTACAGATAAACAATTTTATTCTTTACTTTTATTAAAAATCCAACTCTTCCTTCCCAAAGCACCAATGCATCCTCCTAAGAGGAGGATTCAAAACACCTAATCCTGGATGACAACCCTCACAGTTTTGGGTAAAGCTCATGATCTCCTCTACAGCTGCACTTTGCTAAGACTCAGCACTACCTCAGTGAATTTTGGTATAAAAACTCTTATTGGAATTAGGTTTTTTTTTTCCCCAGGGGAAAGCCTCGAGTCACTGCAGGTTTTAATCACTGTTTTGGAGCTGTGCAGAGAGGCAGGCAGTAATCTAACAAGAAAATGCTTACATTAATTAGACTAGGAAGAGCACCTGAAGTCAAATAGATTTTAGTTACAGAATGTCTTCCACATTAAGAAATAAACAAATTACAATGCTCAAAATCTTTGCCACATTTGCCAAGATGTTACAGGCATCAACATCTCCTGCAAGAGGATTAGCCTTCAGTACATGGGATCTAAAGCAAGTAGGGCTCAAAGCAGGTATCACACCCTCTGCAGAAGTCACTCTTTTAAGGATAGAAGAAGTGAACAAGATCTCCTGTATTCAGCAGGGTAGGAAGCCTACACCCAGATCTGGAGTTTTGCTGATTACTGTTTTGACACTGAATAAGGAGTCCCAAACCAGCCTTTTAAAGGGATCCCACAGCAAGATCTAGCATCTAATTTTCCTCATGACTAACGATGAATTAGATTTAGCTCACCACTCTCACCTAACCAAGGCATAGTACTTATATGTATGCCACTCAACAGCACCAAACGGATTCCATGTTTTCAGAAATCAGTAGACTCTAAGTGTAGTCAGAACTACAATATATTTACATACCTAATCTTCAGGCATATAACCATTTCAGCCAACTTCTGCATTTCTCTTCTCCTGGCCCAACAGGATCCTGAAAAATCACTTATCTTCCACAATACCTTATCCAAAAAGCATCTACTTCCCACAAAGACCCACAGGAAAGACACAACCACTCTTTCATAACTCTCAGCTTACTTCTTCCTTCAGGTTTCATCTTCTTCAGTGAACTGGTTAATTAAGCTAGCAACTCAGCTTCACCTGGAGCAAGTGGAGAAGGTCTCATTGCAGGTGTGAGCAATGAATCACACAAATCATGTAACATTGGTAAAAGAGGAGTCTTTTTACAGAACTAAGGACAAAATGCATTGGAAGGCATCCTTAGGAAGAAAGGAATGATTCAGATATTGTTGATATCTGTAAAACTTTAGATTCATGGGTTAGGTATAGATATGCCCTTCCTAAGAGGTATAGGATTAACTGAATTGTGCTAAAGGGAAAGAAGTTCCCAGAGCAGTTGATCACTCAAAAACTGGCACAAGAAGCCTTTATATGATTTTTCTCTGCAGGGAAGGTGTTCTTTTGACAAAGTTAGCAGCTAAATCAGAGCAATGTGAAAAAACTGGCTGATCAGGTGGAATTTACAGGCTCAATAGGAATAGCTGTGTGACAGGGCTCAGGTTAGGTGGTCTGATGATATTTTTGACATTAAGGCCAGGCATAAAAGACAACAGACAAGCAGGCTGTGATTCACCCCTGAAAAACCTTATTCTCCAGGTTTACTTCCAACAGTTAGCTATTCACAGTTAGCTGCATGCTTTCTTTTTGTGTGCCATGAGCAGGTTTTGTAAGAAGAAATATTTTTGGATTCAAGAAATATTCCTGAATCCACTACAGGAAACACAAGCATTTTCACAAACTTTCCTGGTCCTTAGTCCTGAATAAACCAGGAAGATATCTGAGCTGTGTTTACCTCTCCTTGAAATGCTTTGAAAGTGATTCAGCTTTTCTGGGACCCTGCAACCTCCCTGAACCCATGGCCCATCTGCTGCCTGTGGGATCTCAGATTAAGGCTCAGGTTCTCCACCTGTGAAAGTGGCAGTGGATCTTTTTCTCAGTACCTACCAAGATGTTTTATTTCTTCCTTATGAGTTTATCTATACAGTAAAGAATACCTCAAGCATTTTCATGTCAGGCTGAACTTGCTTTTGGTTTGAACTGATCTCCAAGTATTAAGCACAGATCTCACCAAAGCAATAGAACCCTAAAGTGCCCCAGCACACCCCAAACTGTAGTTACCAACCTTTTCTCTTCTAAACTCAACACACACAACTCTCTTTTTAATCTAATTTCCACTTTAAGTTTTCCCTGTGCTTACAGAGAAGTTTTCCCCTATCGCTTTCACTCAGCTTCATGTGCTTTTTCATTGAGATTATCTAATGGGGTAGTTAAATGTTTCATCTTTGTCCCTTAGCCAGAATTAGTTGTGTTATGTTCCACCCAGAGTCTTTTGTTTGATTAATTAAAACACACAGAGGAAGCTATAGAGTAATTTTATTGCTGTTTTCTACTAAATAGCATTTTGCGTTCTGGATATTATCTGGCAAATGTGCAGAACCACAAAACAGAATTGACAATAAATATAAACTAGTTAATATTGTAGCAAAACTAACACTAGTGCAATCAGTAAGGAAAGCCATGACATACTGTGTATTGCTCAAGGAATTTTGCTTTTATTTTTGTTTTGTTGTTACTGCTGCTGAATAGAAACACGGTACACTGTTTTGTTGACATAAGAGAAATTAATCAGGTTGTCCACATAGTGCTTTAAGTATCATGGACAAATCTTCAGCCACCATTCCTGTCCACACTATTTTCTAATGGTAACCAAAACGATTGCCTTTTTATTTTCCCAGTAAAGTGTGAAATTGTTTTCAAAACTAATTAGCATATTGTGTGGTGAGTAAGAATTAGTATAGCCACTGGCATCATAAAAACCCTAGAAGTCCACAAGCGAATGGATTTTGAAACAAATCACCTAAATCTTCATAAGACCTCGAGCCCAAAGAGGCAGAGAAAATTACCACAGAGATTTAGTGCAAGCTCCCATTAAAATATTAAGTCATATGGGGGAGTATATTGTAATTAAATAAAAAGTAAACAGTATCTTTCTTTGTTTTGCAATGATAATAAATAGCCTGTGGTGACAAAGCTACACAGTCTAAATCTCCTTTACCTGTAACTTTCCCCTTGGAAAATAAGAGGTATCTCAGAGATGCTTCCAACACCTGCAGGCACACAACAAGCAAACTTTTATTTCTTCACCCTGCTAATACAGGTGTTATCATCTGAATTTGGACCAAAGTGAAACTCTCCAACCTCCCAGGAAATCCATGGAAGCAATTGGGCAAGGAGATGCATTTTTAGATGTGTTTTTGCATTAAATATGCCATGGAAGAAAAAGCTGCATTTTGCATGTGTGATCTTTCACTAGCAATTAAATTGAGTTTTAGTTTTAAAACTCACATGCTGAATTTTAGTGTGAAAAACGAACAAACAAACAAAAATCCCACAGCTATTTCCCTCCCTCTTAGTATTATAAAAGTTACTTCTTTCTGTCCCAGTATTTGTTTTGTGTGGTTGTGGGTGTGGGTGTGGGTGTGGATGTGTGTGACTTTTTAATTAACTTCCCCATCTTCTGGTTCATGAGTAAAATGCTTATTTGATTATTTGCTTTTCTTTCCCTAAGATATTTTAGACACTTTCTATTCTTCCCAGGTACTATAGGTGCTTTCAGTAAAGAAGCATAAGCTGGACCTTCCAGTTACAGTAATTGAGGAGTGCTGCGCTGACCCTAATCAGTTTCCCAGAGCCCAGCTGAAAATTCAAATACTGCCAAACGATTGGTCAAATCCCACTCAGAAGTGGCTTCATCAAAGCCCTCACCTTTCACCTCAAAGGGAGAACAGGAGAAAACAGATTATTTGGCCAGGGCAGTTGCCTGCTGTGGGGTGTCAGGAAGTGGCTAGGTGAGTTCTTCTTTGGCTATGAACTGCTCAGCAACTGATTTATTTCCCCAGAGTTTGGAAACCTTGAGAATATCACTTTCTTTGATCCTGGTTCTCAGGCAGTATCCAGTTGAGGCACTATTTCTCATTCCATGGGGTCCATAACAAACCCACCGTGAGGTCTGAGTGTTTGCTGCTGCCTTTCCTTCCACAGCACTCGACAGCATCTGCTCCAGAGCATTTTAGCCCAAAAAGCAAAAGGCAGAAGCAGTCAGCCATCCAAGGAAATACTGGAGAAACTGTTGAGGGGGTGAATTCTACATCTGGGCTAGGGCAGCAAAGGGCATTTCAGAGAGACTGGACTGGAGACAAAGCTATGAGGTATTTCCAAGAGATGAACCCTGGAGACAGGCTCCTTCCAGGGCAGGTCCAGGTGCAGGCAGGAGCCAGGGTCAGTCACAGCCCTCCTGGACCCGTGGGCAAGGAAACAAAGGGCCATTTGTGCCCTCAGGGGCTGCCAGTGTGACCCATCCTGCTTGTGAAACACGACATTTAGCAAATGTTAACCTCAGTGTAAAAGCCAGCAAAAAATAACCTTCAGTTTTATGATCTCAGCAGCTTTCTGGGCTCCCTTTCAACTACGTGAACACGTACTGGGATGGAACTTTTTTTTCAGTTTGTTTTTCATAAATAGTGCTAGGCAATTATCTTCAGTACCAGATTAGGTGATCCAGCTAGCAGTTCTCAAATGCTGGAACCCTTCCTTGCTCGTCATTAGCACTCAGTTCACCAGCTGGCTGAATTATTGCTTGCAAGTACTTAATTATCTCTTGTGGGGTATTTTGAGCTGTTTGAATCATTGTATGTTAATTTCTTGATCTTAAATTGTAAAACATCACAGAATTGGACTCACATAAATGCTTCATTCCACCCTATTTTATACTGTTTGCATCATCTACATGGCTATTTCTAACCCCTAGCTGGAGTGAAATGCATATTCCAAAGCAACTGTGTCCCACTATACAGGAAATTAAGGCACAATTAGATACCAGAAGCCTCTAAAGTTTTCTCTCAGAACTGGAAGGTCAATCCAAACGATGCCGATTTTCTTTTACCCTTTCCTACATCAGAGTTTTTGGCCAAAAACTTCTTTAAGATTTACAAGATTTCCTGAGAGCTGGCAGACCTGTATGAACCAGTGGTTAGAAGCTGGATTTAATTCTTTGTCTGACTTTTCAGGCATCCTCAGGCCTCTCTCACATCTCTGAATTCACTGACTTCATTTACCATTTACATGGGTGCCATTTGCCATTCACATTCATTTCCCATCACATGGGAAAAAGATATTTAGCAACATTTCACAAGGACATGACAATCCTATAGAACATTTTCAAAACTAACATGAAAGATACAAATGAAAGGGAAAATATTATTATTCAATTCTAATTGTCTGATTCTTCTGCAGAACACAAAGTTCTCAGCTACAGGGACGCTTTTGTACAGTTCATCACAGACTGTTTGCTTTTTTAAATTGCTCATCAGTGTTTGGATGGAGAAAATTCATGTCTATCACTGTGTCATTAATACTGTAAGATTTCCCAAAAGAAAGCTGCACCAAAGAAAATTCTCTCTGGTAGGAGCAGACAGATTTCATGCATCCAAACAACTCACTTTTTTAAATGTCCTATTTTGAGTCTGCCATTGGCGGCATGATCCATCCTAGCACTGTTGAATTTTTCTGCTCCTGGATTTTCTCGAAGTAGAAAATCTTTATTTTTTAGAACTAGCAAAAAGAAACAATTCTATTTGTAAACCCTCAAATGACAGAAGATCAATACGAAATCTGCAGAAGTACAATCTTTCACAATCGTAAAACAAGCCTTTTTTAAGAAGGAGTTCAAAGTGTGCCTCCCAGACCAGCTATTAAAACAAACACATTTCAGCTCGGAGATGAAAGTCCATGATTTTTGCCAAGTTTTCCTGGGATTTATTCTGCAGTTTGCATTGTGCAACAACGAGTGATTCTGAGCATCACATTTCTCACTGCAGCAGCCTCCAGCGGTGGGAACCAGACAAGACACAATCTGTTCAGTCACATCTTCAAAGCACAGAGTCACAACAAACACACAATATTCCCACTTCACGTGGAGCAAGCTGGAGCATTTATACATTATTTATTATTTACAATAATAAAAATTATTATATTTCTATTATTTATATAATTCCTAACCGTTATTGTGGGCATCAGAATTCACAAAAGCTATAGAAGAGTTGCCAATTTGTACCCAAATATCCCCAGTTTGAGTTCTTATTCCAAAGCTTACCTGAAATGTGACCCCAATAATTGCCCCACTGTTGTTATGGCAATGATGCCCACTGCTTTCCCCAGGTGGGGCCAGGCCTTGCAGATCACAGTTATTGCCACTAACACCACCTTCTGCTCCATGTAGACACTGCCAGCAGGGCAGACAAGGTGGTCTCTGGCTGAAGGAGGTCTCTAAGCACTGCTAAAATTAAAAATAGAATGTTTGATCCTTGGGCAAAGTCACGCAGCAGCCAACCAAAGGGACATGTGTAGCCCAGAGCAGCAGAAAAGAGCTATTAAAAGATAATTGCCTAATTAATTAATTGAAGACTTCTGGAACATATGAAGACATGAAATTGAAGACTTGAAGGTGCCATTGAAGATCTGTAACTGCTGTGGCTTGGCAGCTATGAAAGCAAAGCATTTCATACCCACATGAAGGAGCTCATCCTCCTTCTTGCTGGCTGCTGGAATTCTCAGCTCCCGGGAGGCCCTGCCCGTGCTCCCCCCTGGGAGCTGGCAATGAGCTCTGGCAGTTTCAATATTAGTCAGGCAGGACGTTCAAAGACACATAAGGCATTTCCAGGCTCAAATTCCATTAATTGTAGAAGGAACTGAATGCTCCAAAACCTTGGGGACCATTAAGCATTTTCCCCTCATTTTCATGTCTAAGATTTCCTTTGAAGGAAAGCTTTTGGTAAGAGATGGGGAAAACACTGATTTGCAGCTCTTGATGAAGAGAACTGATTACCACAAGCAATGAGTTTTCTTTGTGGTTTCTCAGTCCTGTTTGTAGAGGTGATTTTTGTGTCAATTCTAAGCTCTCCATTGGAGGTGACAGCTGCAAGGTGAGGTGAAGAAAGACAATCTGCGCAAAATGTGCTGGCAGAAGTTAAAGCATAAAAGTTTTAAATCACTTGCTTATGACAAGCAGAAGGACTCTGTGGCTAAGGTTTACTGACTCTCTGACACAGCAGTTTATCACTTCTGGCCATTCTGCCTCTCTTCTTGCTTCTACCAGGTAAAGTGCCACTGGAAATGAAACAAATGACAGCACAAGCTCAAACACATATTTTATTACTGATGGACTCAAGGCACTACTACAACCTTCAGGTGTTTATCCTGATGATTCAAGGAACACAAACATTCAAGCCTCAGGTTTTATTTCAGCTTGTTCTAAAGATGGACATTAGCCAGGTAAGCGTTACAGGAGATTTCACAGGAATTTAGTCAGACTGTGATACTTTTGTCAGCCCCACTGCAGACGCAGAGAGATGACTGCTACATAAAGTAGGTCTTTCTGAATGGCTCTACAGTCTGGCTCACCACAGAGGCTCACTGGAGGGCTCCTGCACTGCAGCTCTGCACAACTAAGTCTGAAGTACAATGCTCTGCTCAGCAGGGCTGTGCCTCCCCTCCAAACCTGCAGTCCCTCTCCCAGGTAATCTCCCCTCTGCCTGCAGAGATGGAGCACCTTATTGGTGCCAGCAATCACAGGAGCTTGATAAAGAACACAACTTCCACAGGATTCAGTTAGGTGCTTTTTAATATTCTACAGGAGAGTAAACTTGGGATGGGGTTTGAAGCATTTGTTAACCTTAGCAGACAGGTATTGTTAGGGCAGTAACCTCCTCCTGTCATCTTCCCTTCCAGGTGACAAGAATTCTGCTCCCATGTTTTTCCTCTCAGGGTAATTTCCCTTGCTGCTTTCAGACAGTTTCATACATGAGCAATAGTGAAATAAAAAGAATGTAAAATGCTGTTCTTAAAACATCCAAACAGGCATTTACTACAGAACAGAGTAAACAAGAAAACTCCATCTTCCTGCCACACAGGCTCTTTCTCAGGAAAAAGAGTTCAGGCACCTTTGATGCCTGAAATGGCTACCTAGAAACAGAGACTAGACAGGAATAAAGGAATAAAGGAGGGATTTATTTGAAAGGCCTTCAGAGGTACACTCTGGGCTCCAGAGGCTCCTGCCTCAGTGCATCCCAAAATGGACAATGACAGCTCCCGAGTTCTTCCCACTTTGATATCAGCATCAATTGCCCAAGCAGAAGCCAGGCAAGGATGGAATTTCCCCAAGCTTGCCCCCCTCTCCCCAAGATGAAGGTTTGCAGTTGTTGGGCCCAGGAGGGTCTGGGTGTCCTTGGAGAGCGAGCTGGAGAGGCTTTGTTATGTCAGTGTGAGCATGAGAGAACAGCACTGAACGAGCTCCAGGGAACTGCAGAGTTACACTGGGCACTGCAGGGTTGGAAAAATACAAAAGTTAAAACCTAAGACATCACCTTCAGTGCCCTGAGTGGTTTTCAGAGTTCTCTGCATGAATAATTACAGTCACTGAACCTGTCAATTCAGTGGTCAAGACATGAAGTAACCCAAGAACCTAATTCCTGAATGAGTAGGGAGAATAATCTCCTTTAGGCTTTTAGGACAGTATTAAGATCAGCAGGAGGGATGCACTCAGTGCTGTGGCCTGGCACCAGGCAGAGATGGGAGCCTGAAATCCACTCTGACAATCTGCTCTTGGGAAGGAGGACAGGCACTGCTGCAGCCTCTTGGGACAGAGGGAAACAGAAGGATGAAACAAAAATATTTCTGAATTCTAACTTTCATTTCTGAAGGAAAAGTCCTAATTTTAAAAGTCCTAATTTCTTCCCCAAATCTGGCAGCAGCTTTATGAAAGCAAAAGTGTGACATAACCCAAGTTTACGGGGTCAGAGTACACCCTGCCAAGGAGGGATGAGGAGGGACTCTCTGCTCCTGCACACACACAGATTCCACACGCAGGGCACATCCACACTACCCAAACCTCACCATGGAGCAGGAGCTGATTCCTGTTATGTTTTCTTTGATTTGCTGAGTGTCACTGCCTACCGCTACTTATATCCTCTCTGTTGTAGAAGTGAGGGAAAATAATTGACATTTACTTAAAAATTATCCCTCGGCAGAAAAAATTATCCTGAAACAGAGTGTGACGCAGTGCCCTCCAACTAAAAGGCAGCATGTGAGCAGAACTGACCATCAGAAAAAATAAACTTCACAACGTAATTCAGTATCAAAAATGATAAACAATAAATTTCATATCTATATAGACCACCAAAAGGCCTATTCCATAATAAATATCTCTTTCACATGTGCTAATGCATACCCCATCATCTGATCCAAATGATCATCTGCAGAGCAGGAATAGCAGTTAAAAGAGAAGAGGGGGAGATACAGTTGTAAAATATCAAGTGGGATATCGAAATAGAGCTCTCCTGCACATATTCTTATAAAAGGAAAGACATAATCCAGTTAATGTGATTATTGGAAACCCAGTGCAGGCTGGTCAGAGGAAATGCCTGTCAGTTTGCAGGAGCAATTAATGCAAACACTAATGAGCCTTTGGAACTCGTGGACACTGCACCACTGAGGGATTCAGGAGGTAATGCAACAAAAGCTATCCTGCATTTCAGCCTGTGTTCTCTGTCATGAACTTGGCAGATTTGGAAATTAACTTTTAATGTGAGTTATTTAACTGGGAGGGTTTTGTGATTTATGTTTTAGCCCATGGCCCAAGCTGCTGTCAGGGACAGGATGACACAGACATGATCTCCTTACAGCAGGGCCAATCCTGCATTTTGACACTCTGCAGAAAATAAAGAGTTGTGTTAAGGGTTGTGTTTATTAGCTCTACAATATCACAGGCAAATATCTTTATTTCATCTCTGCTGAGCAAATGAAACTCCTGGGTTCTCCCCTTTGAATGAAACCTAATTCCCTCAACCACTTTGGTGAGGTACTCTGCAGAATTAAAATCCTCCCCAGGGAGATTTTGTAGGTGAAGTAACTCCCTGCCAGGCTGTCCATGGCACTCAAAATCCTTCTGGAACTATTTAAAACAATCAGAGTGGAGAGGTTGAAGTGAGGGAAATGTGAGAGTTGTGCAAGTGTGCAAGTATGTGATAACCTTTCTGAGAGACAAGGAGTGTGGTGATTACCTGAGTCAAGAATCAATTTCTAATGCAGCTGAAACAGCAAGCTTGCTTTTTAATCTGTGATAAAAAGAAACAAAGCTATAAGGAAACTCTGATAACAATTTTATTATAGATTCTGTAAGAAATTCACTAATAAAAGTGCATTAAAAACACATTATTAAGTTTTTGTGATAGAGATTCAAGAGACTGAATCCAAGAGATGGAGCAGAGTCTAACACATTTTTATGAATTCATAAAATGTTTTACAGGATCTCATGACCAAGATCCTGCAATTTTGGAGCCTGAAGCAAACTTTTTTACAGTTCACATTTATATGAAAACAGAACCAGAGGTTTTTAATGGCAGTGTTGACACATTGTTAACTATAGGTGAAGCTCAAAAAGTTAAAAACAAAGAGGGGAAAGAAATGAAAGAATTTCTGGGGTACTCTGAGTAGATCTATGTTTTCTCTTATTTTACCTGGGAGGAAAACCATTAATTGAAACAAAGACAAATGGTAAATCACCACTGAAATCCTCCTTCATGTCAAGGGAAATTAATAGTCCTCTTCACAAAATCCTTAGGATGAGGAAAAAGTTATAACCTGACTGAGCTGCTCCCAGCATTTTGTTGTTACCATTTGTTTCTTTGCAACGTACTGACACATTCCTTTTTTTCCTGACTGGAAAGGCAAGAGATTGATGCTTATTAGATGCTAGTTATATAGCATTTCTTTAAAAAGTAAAAATTAAAAAAAAAGCCAAATCCAAAAAGGGCATACAGATCCTATAGAGGAGGAAGACAGTGAAACTTACCTAATAATTAACTTAATTTTCATTTACCTAGTCAAGTTTTGTTAGTTTTCCTTTACAAATATTATGTGTAAGAAAACAACTGCTGTAAAATGAAATAGATTAAAGTGGTGTCAATCCTCTTGTTTCACAGACACAATCATGATTGGGTTATCGTGCCGAGAAGACAGAGATTTGATTAAACTGAGACAATTTAAATAAAAAAATATTCACTTTCAACTCCTTCCTCCTCCATCAGTCTTCGTGTATTGTGCCTTTCATGAGCCAACAAGAGATTCATTGCAGCCATGCTGTAACTGATTGCTGTACCTTTGCATATTTTCCCAATGTGTAAGAAGATGTAGCACAGAGGCTCTCAGGATTAACAGATCTATGCTTTGAATTACTTCTCATTTCCATTCAAAGTCCATGAAATTCTTTACAAGGCCTCTTCAAAAGAAGTTCTGGAGGAAACAAAGTCAGAATATTCACAGTAAATTAAAACTCAGCAGGGCTGAATTCATATGTGGTGAAGAAAGGAAATACAATAAGAAAACTGGTTTCACTTTTACGATTTTAAAAACGCAGAGCAACATGACCTTACAGTGATCATAATTTTCACAGCAGCCCAAAATTTAGTGTCTCAAAGGCTGCCTGTGCCTGTTAATTTGTCTAAGGATGGCCTGGAGATCCAAAGTATAGAGATTCCACAGATCTGTTCCAGTTCCCAACAGGAGCAAAATAATGGAATCATTTAGGTTGAGAGGGACGGCTGGAAGTTGGGTGGTCCAACACCTCCCACCCTGCCTCCACAGAGGGCCAGCTCAGGACAGGATGCTCAGATGTTGTCCAGTCTGGTGTTTGACCCCTCCAAAGGCAGACATCCACCAGCCTCGCTGTGCCCTTGCTGCAGGATTTCACTGCCCTCACTGGGGATGTTTTCCCTGGTATCTGATAAGAATTTCCCTTGTTGCAGCTTGTGTCTGTTGCCTCTGTTCTCACTGAAATTTTGGAGCATATCAAGATTGCCTTGGTGCATCTGGTATACTACAAAAAAATAATTCCCTGGATTTTCCAATACAATTTTTTACTCTGTACTTTACTTTTATCCTGGTCTGTTGTTGTCTTCTTAGAAACCACAGTGGCTTTAGAAGACACAGCAGGAGAAGTCCAGCTGAGGAAACAATCCAGTACCTTTCTCAGGCATTTGAAAGAGAAAGTGAGAATAATTGCAGTAGGACATGAGAAATTCAAGTAAATATCTGATGCCTCACTGAATTCATTAAATGCCAGTCTTTACTGTGAGTTAAGTTTTTTAATTACCTGGAGTCCAAGCCCAAGTTCTTCAGCAGGCTGTGGTAATTGATTTATCTAACACATGGTATGTAATCGGCCTGCAGTTTGCTCTTAGCTCATCTCTTTGAGTGAACCTCTGTGATGCTGATGACTGGGAATAATCTTGAAATTCCTTCCCAAAGAAGCAGCATCCCCGGCANTGTGGTGAAGAAAGGAAATACAATAAGAAAACTGGTTTCACTTTTACGATTTTAAAAACGCAGAGCAACATGACCTTACAGTGATCATAATTTTCACAGCAGCCCAAAATTTAGTGTCTCAAAGGCTGCCTGTGCCTGTTAATTTGTCTAAGGATGGCCTGGAGATCCAAAGTATAGAGATTCCACAGATCTGTTCCAGTTCCCAACAGGAGCAAAATAATGGAATAATTTAGGTTGAGAGGGACCACTGGAAGTTGGGTGGTCCAACACCTCCCACCCTGCCTCCACAGAGGGCCAGCTCAGGACAGGCTGCTCAGACCTTGTCCAGTCTGGTGTTTGACCCCTCCAAAGGCAGACATCCACCAGCCTCACTGCAGGATTTCACTGCCCTCACTGGGGATGTTTTCCCTGGTATCTGATAAGAATTTCCCTTGTTGCAGCTTGTGTCTGTTGCCTCTGTTCTCACTGAAATTTTGGAGCATATCAAGATTGCCTTGGTGCATCTGGTATACTACAAAAAAATAATTCCCTGGATTTTCCAATACAATTTTTTACTCTGTACTTTACTTTTATCCTGGTCTGTTGTTGTCTTCTTAGAAACCACAGTGGCTTTAGAAGACACAGCAGGAGAAGTCCAGCTGAGGAAACAATCCAGTACCTTTCTCAGGCATTTGAAAGAGAAAGTGAGAATAATTGCAGTAGGACATGAGAAATTCAAGTAAATATCTGATGCCTCACTGAATTCATTAAATGCCAGTCTTTACTGTGAGTTAAGTTTTTTAATTACCTGGAGTCCAAGCCCAAGTTCTTCAGCAGGCTGTGGTAATTGATTTATCTAACACATGGTATGTAATCGGCCTGCAGTTTGCTCTTAGCTCATCTCTTTGAGTGAACCTCTGTGATGCTGATGACTGGGAATAATCTTGAAATTCCTTCCCAAAGAAGCAGCATCCCCGGCATACTGATAGCACTACACCAACAATCCTTTAAACCACTCTGTTCTGCTGTCTAAGGAGGTTTACACATCATGCCTGGCTCCTCCGTCCTGCTCCCAGCTCCACACTGCTCCACAGAGTTCCCTTAACGCCTGCACTACCCCAGCATCTCCAGCCTGTTGGAGACCAGCAAAGCTGCACAGCTTTGCCTGTTCTCCTGGGGACCAAATTTATCCCCAAAGCCCCACAAGAAGGCTTTGCCATCGAAATGAGCCCTTGGGAAAAACTGCCCCCACTCCTGGGTGAACAACAAACACCAAAGAAATGAAAAGCTGAATGTTTGATATGTTATAGTAAGATAGTAGTTTTAAGAATTGCCTCATATATTACTGTGGGACCAAGATGGAGATTTTAGGGAGTCGGTCCCTTGTCCTTCTCCTTCTTCCCTTTTCTTCTTCTTCTTCCCTTTTCTTCTTCTTCTTCCCTTTTCTGTGACCTCAGTTCCTATCATGTAGTAATTGGTAGAGAGAATTTAGTTTAGAAGACACCTGTTAATAATAGTGAAAGTTATTGGATTTGGAAACAAAATAATGTACATAGAATCATTGATGATATTTGATGATAAACCTTATATAAACCCTCTGTACCGTGTATCTACGGCCATTTTGGCACCTGGAATCAGTGGTGACACTGTGTTGCTGAACCTTTGATAACTTAGAATAAACAACCTGAAGCAGCACCGAAGTCGTTTGTTATTTTGTCCTGAGATGAGAGATTGAGAAGAAAAAGCAGCCTGGGCATGAACCATCCTAGTGGGGCCCAACCAGGGCGTCCACACACCCTGCTGGACCAGCCTTCTCTCCCAGCAGTTCCTGGTGTCAACCATCAATAATATTCTAGGAGTGGGAGAGAGAATGAGGATTTTATGAGCATTTTCCCTTTGGGTTGGTTCCTTTCTACATGAAACCCTAATCTCAGATAAAGTTCACGCAGAGACAAGGTTTTCCCACGAAGCAAGAAGAGAGACAGAAGAACAGAAGAGGAGGAAGAGAGGTCCTCATGTAGCCCTTCACGGCCAACACTACTTTTTTGCAAGGGTGCAAAGATACATTCCAGTTACTTCACTTTTTCTCCTGCCCAGAAGTTTCAAGAAGGTCTTATGTTCTTATTCACTGAACTGGTGTCATTTAATGGTGTCTCAAATTGTTAAGCAGTTTCTGAATCCTCTCTTCTGATGGATGAGGCAAGTCTGTCTTTACGTAATTCAGAGGAGCCACATGAGACTTAATTAATATTTATAAAGCATTCAGGATGCTCAGTTGAAAAGGGTGATGATATAAAAGCTCTATAAAAACACTCACAATTTTTCAAATTCTCTGATGTTGCAGGTCAAATTAAACACTCATTTTTCCCCCTCATTTTCTAGCAGCAATTGTGTCCCCTATGGGTTGCGTGGAAACAGCCAGTGCCCAGAAGCCAGTAACAGAGGGAATTTAAAAAGAGCAGATAACCTATTTATACTTGTAAAGGATGGCAGGCCACGAACAGCAAAACCAACGCAATGTCGTTTCCTGTGAATCCGTGTCCTGTCTCCTCTGACCACCACCTCATCAGACATCTTCCCACAGTCCTTTGAGGTCTGCCACAGGCGCAGGGGGGTCAGCAGGAGGTGGTCCAAGGGCACTAAGGGCTGGTCAGCGTGGGCAGTTCAGCCTCCCGACTGCCGCACCCGGACAGGGTGACCGAGCTGAGCAGAGTCGTGATGACAGGAGAGCTTGTGAGGATGTCTGCAATCACCCTGCCCTGTGCAAGTGGCTTGGAAATTGTCTGGAAAAGAAGACAGACCTCATTTCTTGAAATTGCCAAGCACAGCCACTAGCAGATGAGACCAGACTGAGGCTCTTGAGGCCTCTCAGTGATGTCAGGCTTCTACCTCTGCCTCGCTTGCAAACAGCTCCTGGTGCCAGCAGAGGAATAAAGCACTGTTTAACTGAGGCTGGAGCAGAGTGGAAATGGTCCCACCCTGCTGCAGGGCAGTGCCAAAGAGATGCAGTGGGGATCACAGTGACAACAGCAAAGGCACCGGGCTGGAAGGGATGAGTTACAGCTGGCAAACAAGCACCAGGCAGAGAAACATCTCAGCCCACAGGGGAATGTGTGTTTACTTTTCAGGTTGCATCTACCACGCAGAGGAAAATTATAGAGGAAGAGAGTGTGTTGTGTGTGTTGGCATCTCCAGTCGGCTGTGCTGAGAAAGGGAAAGCATCAAGCCCATAGATTTGTCTAATCTGGGGTGATTTAATGGCATATGGCATCATTCAGCAAGTAACCCGAGGCTATCTGCCCCCACAGCAGCCTGTGCTGACATCCTCCAGCCCCTCAGGAAAGGCTTCCTGGGGCTCCTCAGGGCCCCTTGGGATGTGGCTGCCTGTCCCCACAGCCACCTGCTGGATCCAAGAGCTGCTCCCACCCCTTGTGAGGAGACAAGGGGTGGCATGAGCTGCTTCTAAGACAGAAGGGTGGATGTTGCTTTATTTCTTAGAATGCAATGTCTACAGCTGCTTCCTGCAGACATTTGAAGGATCTTGTCCCTGCTCTGTATCAAGCCAAGGGATCACTGGACCAAGCTGCCCAACCACGATCCCTTGGCACCGCACTGATTGAAGTGTGGGGCACATGTGGGCCCATCTTGCCTTCACTTTCCTCCCCTGGTGTCAGCTCCAATGTGTTTCTGTCCAGAAACATGCTGACAGTGACCAGTGGTGCTTTGCAGGGAGCTGAGCTGGGGCTTTGATGTGCCTGAAAAATAATCTATAAGAAAAAGAGATGGAGGGGGTGCAGGTGCAGAGTTTCATTCAGCTGGGCTCCCAGCAAAGCCTCAAGCCAGGTGCCTAGGAACAGGGGGCACAGCATTGGGGAAGGACTGAGGAGGGAGAGGGAAGGAGAAAGAGAAGGATTTGTTGGGATCAAGACTCTTGTCAAGATATGCACGAGTGGCATTTCCCGAGATCCACGAAGGGACCTGGACACTGGGACAAAGATGCTCAGCAGGGCCTCAGCCATCTCCCTGTCTAGCCCACATCCATGAGCAGTGCAGCAGTGAACAGCACTGTCTCCCCTGCCCTGAAGGATTTCTTTAACTCAGTGGACTCCCCAGTTTTTATTGAGGGCAGCTTCAAATCTGCTTTGCACTAGAGGGGCCATCAGGAGGTTTTTTTAAGTAAAAAAACCTCTGTGTGCTGATGAATTAGCATGCTCACTGGTGTTTTAATCACTTCTTTCTGGGATACTTGAGATCAAGAAGGTTATCTTCACAAGGAAAAGCCTGCAGAATATTTTAAAATTAAATTAGTGCTTGTAATGCTTTGCAGAATATTTATGAAGATGATATGATACTGTGATAACCCCTTGTACCCATACTCAGACAAAGTCCTGGAGCTGCCCTACAGCATCAGAGGAAGGTTTAGATCTAAAGGGGGATAAGCTGAGCTGGCAGCCCTGTCAGTCCCTCTCCTTTCCACCTACCTTGCAGAAGATCCAGTTCTCTGCCTCCCACAGCTGCAAAGGGAGGCAGTTAGTTTATAGGGGGCAGGTGTACAGGGTCTGATATGGATCTTCAACCCAGAACTCTGGCCTTGCATCTGGGACACTTCCAAACTTGAGCCATGCTCTGGTCTGGTCTTGGAGTGATGGCTTCGTTTCTTAAAAATGCCTGTCTGGTCCGGAGAGTGCAGGAAGAAGATGGGTGAAGAGCTTCTCTCCTGATGCACATTTTCACTTGAAGAGGAGAAAACCCCACATGGTCTTTCAAGGTGGTGGTGGTTGTGTCAGGTGTCAAACACTGCCTGACTCCTGCAACTACAAAAATCAATCACAGCAACAGATAAAACCAACTCCAAATGAAGTGCTTCCTATGTCTAGCAAATACTGCAGCTGGCTGCCAAGGAAGGGAAGTTTTGTTTCTAAGGGACAGTCCGGGGACTGAGGTTTGGGAATGGTGGTGCCTGGTTCCTCAGTGGGAATCGCAGCTGTAGATGAAACTCCACCACCATCTGCTGGACACAGCAGGGATGGAGCTGGGCCTGGCTGTGGTTTTGCTACGAGCAAAATGTCAATATTCCTCTAAAGAAAAAAGTTTAAAATGCTGAGAGCAAAGTCCTTAATGGTTTTACAGCCATCAGGAATTTTTTCCAGCCACGGAAGTAGGTGGCAACCACATTTCCCCTTTGGTAGGTATAGTTCTATTTTTTATTTTAGCTGTGATAGATCTGAGACACAATTCGTACAACAGCCTGAATGCTAAAGCAGGTGAACAGTGGGGAAAGAGTGTTTTCTTAGGCAATTTAAACAGAACCCCTTATGTTTTTTACACAGCAGTGAGCAGCCAGACTTAACCAGCAGGTTAACCCCTTGTGAGAGAATGAGTTGGAAGAAAGAAATCTCTGTACCAGGGCAGACAGAGGATGTTGTTGTAGTCAGAGAGAAAGAACAGGGAGAACTGAAGAAAGAGACTGTATTGAAGAAGAAAATCACCCTGAGCTAGCTGGAGCTGGAGTCTCACTTGTGCCAGTTATCTCCAGGAGGTCCTGCATACCCAAAATTTCGTGCACAAACACACCTTCCAGCTTTGTTGAGTCTGCATCAGGGCACAACACACCAGGCTACTGCAGCAGCAACCTCTCAGGCCTGCTGCATCGTTTAGATCTGACTCTTAAATAAATGAAGAAGTGAGGCTTTAAAAAGAGATAAGGGAGCCTTGGACTGTGGTCAGACTAATCTTTTAATGGTTGAAAATGATAGACAAGCTGCTCCAATTTCTTATCTAGCATTTTGTTTTGAATTATTAATAACAAATTTGTACTTTATTTACTTAGTTCAGAAAATTAACTACATGTGTCACTGATTCCAACATTTTTCATTTTTACTGCCTTCTGCATTGACAGAAGGGATAATTTCATATAAACCAATTAAAAGACAAAAACACACACACACACACAACCTCCTGCCCTGGTTTGCTCTCCCAGCTCTCTGGAGTATATCCAAAAATACCAGCTTCTAATACATCTATGCTTCTTTGCTTCAGACTTCTTTCTGTAAACTACAACTTGGGTTAATGATTACAGCTGGTAAAGGGATGGAATTCTCCTAATACCTAAACCAGTTTTCCTAGACTCTTGGACAAAAAGAAACATTTTGGGGTAAAAGGGGCAGAATCTGGAGATTGCAGGAGTTTTAAAGCCCAGTGCCAAAATTAATTCATATTATATTTAACTACTACAAAAATGAAAATACAGAATGTGTCTAAACTTCCTCCCTAGAAAAGGGAACATTCATTTTATTATATGCAATGATTCTTTTGGGGGATTAAAAAACATTTTTTCAAGGACAAATTACGGAAAGTAGAGGCTATAAATGGCCAGCCAGCCAACAAGACAAAGGGAGAGATTCACAGGCAAAGGTGCTGAACTATGATAATTTAGTTTAATGAAGGGGAAATATCAACACAGAAAAAGGCTGACAGGTAGTAGTTTAATTGGCCTTCTCCACCCTGCAGAGACAAGAGGAAGTCTGATTTAAAAAGAGCTGAACACCATGGCTAAAATTAGGCTTCAGCTAAATTTAAAAACCACATAAATATGATCATAAGGTGAGCCCCCGAAACTTTACATAGATATGCAAAATGGTTAATTGAGGAACAAAACCAATCCCTGGGCTCCTCCTCAGCCTCATCTGAAGAAGGACACCAAGCCAAAAGCGTGACACTGGTTTTACAGACACGCCACAGTGAGCAGTTAACAAACCATCCCAGGTACCAACCACACAGCAGCCCTGACAGCACAGAGCTCTCTGAAAAACGCTGTTTTAGTACTTTTGGGAGGCATCCTCGAAATTCGGTTCCAAGGAAAACGCATTAAAATAGTGCCACTGTCAATTCTGCGGCACCTAGAAACGTTGTCTTCTTTGGAGAGATACAATCACTGGAGCCTGAACTCCTGAGATAATGCAAGAGTCAGGCCAGCAGTAAACCCAAAGCTCAAGAAATATCACTTGGCTTTCAGTATTTCCAGAGCAGAGCCAGAGTTAAACTGTAAACTGTTAACAGACTACAGGGTTAATTTGTAATGTATTGTAGTTATCTTCCAGGAACACTCTGGAAGATGAAAATGCCAGGGGCAGGATTCCTCACCCCTTTTTCAGTCACCAGGGATTTTACTACTGGCAGAGGCAGGAGACTCCTACACCTCTCTCTATGAAAATGCTCACACAGCATGGGAAGAGAATGCAGAGCCACAGTGATGTCTGATTTCTTCGCCAGTCCTTTCCTGCTNGGTATAGTTCTATTTTTTATTTTAGCTGTGATAGATCTGAGACACAATTCGTACAACAGCCTGAATGCTAAAGCAGGTGAACAGTGGGGAAAGAGTGTTTTCTTAGGCAATTTAAACAGAACCCCTTATGTTTTTTACACAGCAGTGAGCAGCCAGACTTAACCAGCAGGTTAACCCCTTGTGAGAGAATGAGTTGGAAGAAAGAAATCTCTGTACCAGGGCAGACAGAGGATGTTGTTGTAGTCNCCTTAGGCAATTTAAACAGAATCCCTTATGTTTTTTACACAGTAGTGAGCAGCCAGACTGCAGGTTAACCCCTTGTGTGAGAACAAGTTGGGAGAAAGAAATCTCTGTACCAGGGCAGACAGAGGACGTTGCTGTAGTCAGAGAGCAAGAACAGGGAGAACTGAAGAAAAAGACTGTATTGAAGAAGAAAATCACCCTGAGCTAGCTGGAGCTGGAGTCTCACTTGTGCCAGTTATCTCCAGGAGGTCCTGCATACCCAAAATTTCGTGCACAAACACACCTTCCAGCTTTGTTGAGTCTGCATCAGGGCACAACACACCAGGCTACTGCAGCAGCAACCTCTCAGGCCTGCTGCATCGTTTAGATCTGACTCTTTAATAAATGAAGAAGTGAGGCTTTAAAAAGAGATAAGGGAGCCTTGGACTGTGGTCAGACTAATCTTTTAATGGTTGAAAATGATAGACAAGCTGCTCCAATTTCTTATCTAGCATTTTGTTTTGAATTATTAATAACAAATTTGTACTTTATTTACTTAGTTCAGAAAATTAACTACATGTGTCACTGATTCCAGCATTTTTCATTTTTACTGCCTTCTGCATTGACAGAAGGGATAATTTCATATAAACCAATTAAAAGACAAAAACACACACACACACACAACCTCCTGCCCTGGTTTGCTCTCCCAGCTCTCTGGAGTATATCCAAAAATACCAGCTTCTAATACATCTATGCTTCTTTGCTTCAGACTTCTTTCTGTAAACTACAACTTGGACAAATGATTACAGCTGGTAAAGGGATGGAATTCTCCTAATACCTAAACCAGTTTTCCTAGACTCTTGGACAAAAAGAAACATTTTGGGGTAAAAGGGGCAGAATCTGGAGATTGCAGGAGTTTTAAAGCCCAGTGCCAAAATTAATTCATATTATATTTAACTACTACAAAAATATAGACACAGAACATGTCTAAACTTCCTCATCTCCTAGAAAAGGGAACATTCATTTTATTATATGCAATGATTCTTTTGGGGGATTAAAAAACATTTTTTCAAGGACAAATTACGGAAAGTAGAGGCTATAAATGGCCAGCCAGCCAACAAGACAAAGGGAGAGATTCACAGGCAAAGGTGCTGAACTATGATAATTTAGTTTAATGAAGGGGAAATATCAACACAGAAAAAGGCTGACAGGTAGTAGTTTAATTGGCCTTCTCCACCCTGCAGAGACAAGAGGAAGTCTGATTTAAAAAGAGCTGAACACCATGGCTAAAATTAGGCTTCAGCTAAATTTAAAAACCACATAAATATGATCATAAGGTGAGCCCCCGAAACTTTACATAGATATGCAAAATGGTTAATTGAGGAACAAAACCAATCCCTGGGCTCCTCCTCAGCCTCATCTGAAGAAGGACACCAAGTCAAAAGCGTGACACTGGTTTTACAGGCACGCCACAGTGAGCAGTTAACAAACCATCCCAGGTACCAACCACACAGCAGCCCTGACAGCACAGAGCTCTCTGAAAAACGCTGTTTTAGTACTTTTGGGAGGCATCCTCGAAATTCGGTTCCAAGGAAAACGCATTAAAATAGTGCCACTGTCAATTCTGCGGCACCTAGAAACGTTGTCTTCTTTGGAGAGATACAATCACTGGAGCCTGAACTCCTGAGATAATGCAAGAGTCAGGCCAGCAGTAAACCCAAAGCTCAAGAAATATCACTTGGCTTTCAGTATTTCCAGAGCAGAGCCAGAGTTAAACTGTAAACTGTTAACAGACTACAGGGTTAATTTGTAATGTATTGTAGTTATCTGCCAGGAACACTCTGGAAGATGAAAATGCCAGGGGCAGGATTCCTCACCCCTTTTTCAGTCACCAGGGATTTTACTACTGGCAGAGGCAGGAGACTCCTACACCTCTCTCTATGAAAATGCTCACACAGCATGGGAAGAGAATGCAGAGCCACAGTGATGTCTGATTTCTTCGCCAGTCCTTTCCTGCTACCTGCTGGCACTCCATCTGGTTTTTGACCAGCAGAGACACTAAGCAAACATTTTAACAGAATAACCTTAATAAAGCCCTCATATATTTTACTCCTCATGATTACAGGAACAAGAAGTGTAATTCATACTGCAGCTGCTCCTGATCTCAAAGAATCAGCCAGAGCAGCAGCCAAAGCAGCCAGACCAAGCTGTTTCTGTGCAAATACATTTCTATTTTGCCCAGAAAAAAATGCCCAGACTAGGAAGGCAGAGCTTCAGCTGTCTGTTCTGCTCACCACTACACAGCAAGGTCCAACCAACAGGGACAGGGACACAGTGTTCCCCAGGAAAAGGAAGCATTAGCCCTCCCAGGCCATCAGCACTTCTCTTTGCTCACAGTAAAAAGATTTGACATTATCTCCCCTGGTTCTTTTCACTGCAACTAAGGACTAAATTCACTACTTTTATCCAATCTGGATACTCCCACAGCCAGGGAATAATCTAGATTCTTCTTTTATCTTCCATCTTGCCTGTAGCATAGAATCCCTCGAACAGGACATGGTATCCAGCTGAGACCTTATGGACTGGAAAGTTTTGCCCTGTGTTTGTCATTCATGTGCTGGAATAAGGGTATCACTACATGGCACCTGACCTTTCCACAACAGCAGGACCCTTCTGAGTCACGTTCTTGTGAGCTGCCAGTAAATTGGAGTTTTTTCCCAAGAATTGCTACACAGCTGGTTTATTTCCTCTCCTGTGCCTGTACATCAGTTGGTCTTTTCTCAGATCTGTGACACTGTACTTCCCTGGTTGGAATTGCTTTCTTCTTTTTGCCTTCAGATCTTTCAATATTGTATCATTACCACCGGGAACATGATGACCTCCACTGGACTACCTGGCTCTCCTAGATCTTGTTACCTACAAATATGAAGTGCAAACTCTTCCATTCCCCAGGCCACTAATGAAGATACTGAACAGCAAAGACTCAAAACAGATGTAGAATCGTGCCCAGTTCTAACAGTAATCCTTCAACTCCCAAATTCTTTCATCCTGTGACTTGTGTTTCAATTTTATACCTGTACACAGTTTTCCTCAAATTACTTCCTAATGAAAATAGAAAAGAGCATCAGAAGTGACATGTGTCTAAAGCCATGCATGTGTTCAGTAAAGTTTTGGGCCTAATTTACATCATCTGATCTCCATATCTGCGTTTCCTCACCTCTCAGGGACTGTGGCTCTGGAAAACAATTGAGACTAAGACATTGCAAATACTATCACTTTAACAACCATTATTATTACTGTGCTGGAGAACAACCTTTTCATGCACATTACTCATTGCAATTATGCTTTGTGTCTTTTACCGAAATTTTGCATTGCATAATTACATGCACATAATTTGTATAACTAATAGTAATTAATTAAATAGCTTCAGATGAAAGCTGAAAGTCTTTTTGGGTTTATGGTCTCTGAGGTCTGAACTCTGGCACAACACACAGTGATGAACATTTCCTACATGTTTCTTCAGAAAAAACAGGAAGTCCCTTATTCTAAAGATAGCCTCAACTATGATAATACCTTTTGGATAATTACATTAACAGGTTGGCCAACTTACAGAAGAATAAATAAGGACAATAATTTTCACCCAGTGCTGCAAAACACAAGGAACAGCTATAAATAAAGACTGAAAAGAAAATGTTTCAAGCAGCAACTCAGATCAATGTGGATCTGGCCTTGAAAACACAGGGCTACTGAAAACACGATGTACCATGAGAGAACAAAGCAGAGAGCTCAAAGCAGTGATCCTTCTAAATAAGCCTGACAAACTTTTATTATAGAAAAACTGAATTAAGCAAAAACTAGAGGTAAGTGCTTAATCTGACATTTGGGATTTCAGAAGACTGAGAAATAGAAAGACATTTACAGAAATAACATGTAAGGTCATCACCAACAAGAATTGGGTTTAATTCAAGCTATTGACAATAATTGAATTCTAAGTTTCCTGCTTCAGCCTAGAGTTGTCAATTAATTGAGCCTCCCTTGCATGTGAACATTGCTAGAGGCCTCTTATAGAATCAGCTGATTATAACTTTTTTTTCCTGAGGAGTGAAGCAGCATCCCTCCTTCTCAATTTAGGTAATGATCATCTATGCAGGTTTTATTATATTAAAGCCCCATTCCAATTAATTCACATTTGCCAGATGCTGTCACAATTGCTGACAGGTGTTTATTGCACTCCAGGTCAGCTTGAAATCACCACAAGAAGGGAAGTCTGCAGCATCAGAGCCATTCCAGGCTCCTGAATAACACATAAACTGCAAAAGAACTCCACGTACAAGAACCTTGTGGGGATGGGGGAACAGAGAGGCAAAATGGCACCTCCACTTTGCAACAAAACAGTGCCTCAGGGATGTCACCTCAACCTGCTTTTTAAGTGTCTCTGCTGCAGCACATACATCTCTACCAGTGTATCTACAACAAAAGATTTTAATGCTTTAATTCCAGAAACTACTGCAGTGGGACAAAGTTATTGAATGAATTCTCTTAGAAAGTTATTTTAAAAAACCCACAACAACAACGAAAAAAAAAAATTAAGCAAAATAACACTAGAAGAGCTTGTTAAATGTCATATTAGCAAACAGTTTAATTTATTAAAATGACTCCAGTACATCTCTGTGCTTCTACAACAGACACGCATTACACATAACAGGTAGAACACAATAACATTCTCCAGTCAGCAGTTCCGGGCTCATTATCTCAGAAACACAAAAGCAACAGTATCTTACATCACCTCCCAGCTCAACCTTCTTCCACACGGTGCTTGGGGCACTTCTCCGAGGGGCAGGCAGGCAGAGCCAAATGTGGGTGTGTGTCTGTGCTCCCTGCTCAGAGATGGTGAGGACAGCCCCGTGCTGCCCAGAGCAGGCAGGTTTGCCCTGACACTGCCAGGGTCAGCAGAAGTCAGTGCCCTGCCAGGACCATGGGCAGTGAGGACACAGATTGCTGCAGCCGGGAGTGCAACTCTACATTCTCATCACTAAAAATGGGACATCTACAGGATGTGCATGGAAAGGTTAAGTTTCCATAGCGTGAAAGACACTGGCCCAAAAAGATCTGCACACCTGAGTATTATGCTCATAAGAATGATGAGACTCATGTAAGTCTTTATAAAATCTTAAAATGCAGTTGCGGTAATTCAGGGCCAGTCCTTCCTCCTTTACTGGTTAACTTTACTGAAATCAACTCGACCTGGAATTCTAACAGCAAAGGAAATATGAGAAGTTAATAAAATCAGAAGACACTGAAGGTGTAAATACAGTGCAAGTGTTGGTTTTAGTTTTTTTGACTGTTACAGCCTGATAATTTTACATTCTGTGCTTTAATTTCAGGGAAAAGCATAGATGTTGTGTGTCAGAACATACACACTAGCATATATACATGGATACATACACACTTGCTGCAGAACACAAAGGCTTCCAATGGCATATGATTCACAGTACCAATCTCTCACATGCAGGTTTTTTTTTCATACAAAACCAAAACAGTTTTAGAGGTGCCCCCTCCCCCTGCATATATAAGTATTAATTAATGTGCATTCACATGCATTATTATGCAACCATTGATTTATGTTAACCAGATTTAGATTTTTAATTTTTTTTTTTAATGTAAGCCATAAATTATTTTAGTTGCAACACCTAGCCAGAACACTCCAGTGACCACAGTACTCCTGGGTTTTATGGTAACTAATACCTCAGTCGGTAAAACATTCTCAGTAAAATGACTCAAGTTTTGTTTGCTTCATATTGCTTCATTTTTAAAAATTTATTTTTATGTACAATCTTTGCTGTTAATACACTTCAGATTTACTGAAGTGCAGTAAACTATGAGAGCTCGTTATTCAGAAGCACCTAGACTTTTTTTGATGTTAAATGGAAGCCATCAGCAACAAACATTGTATGGAGAATTCATCAGATGGATGAACAGTGCACATCAGTGAGTATGAGATGAAACTGTATTCTGAACAGCTGGTAGCCTTCACAAAACAAATTATGTGTGATGTAGTCACCGTCCTGCTGAGACAGCAGAAGGACATAAGAACACAAGCGACTCTAGGGTCAGTGCTTATCCATATTAATGTAGCTTTGGTTCAGAAATTCTTTAAGTGTTGTAGAGCACCTGGTTTAGTGACAAAACACATGCATCTCACAGTGCTAACAGTAGAATGCTAATAAACTATAAACTGCAGGTTTCAAATATTAATAGCATTTAATAAAAAAACTTACAGAAATATTCTTGTTGACAAATGTGCAGTACAAATGTAAGCTCCTTGGCCACAATCTCTAATTGTGTGCATCAGTTTTGTGCTGGCATAACAGTGCAAGTGCTGGGATTCAAGTATGCTTTTCCATGTTTGTGTTAAGCAACATGATGAAGATTACATGATGATGAAGTTTGGGGGATTTTCTGCTCACAAGGCCAGGATGTGAGAATCAAGCAAAGCAATGCAGCAAAGGAAATGTTTAATTTTCCTCATCTAGAAGGCATAAAGGAGGGAAAACACATTTCACAAGCAAACCAGCTTCACATTCCACCAAGTTATTGCTTCAGCTAAATCAGCTGTACTAAAATACAGGACTACAGGTTGCAATCTAATCTGCCCTCACACGAGGAGAAGATTAAATCGACAGTGCAAGTCCTCCATGCAAAAGGATCAAATTGCAACACCAGAGTCCTATTTCATAGGGCAGAATTTATTCAACATTCACTTTTGCCTGTGAATTAATTTTTTTTGTAAGTCAGTTAGATCACAGTCAAAAGTACATTGTTTACACTTGTTTCTAGAGGTACTACTTCATGCCAATTTAGGTCTGCTCAGCAACAGAATACAATATTAACACTTGTTTCCAAAGAACTGATGAAGTTATTGCTGAAATTTTTAGGGCCAAAATTAAAACTTATTTCACCAAATCAAGCCTTTACTCCACTTAAAACAAATCTGACATCCTATTAATTAAAAAAAAAAAAAAGGCAAAAGAAAACAAAAAAAACCCCACCCAAACTTAATAGGGTTTTTTTTCAATTAAATAATAATCTAAGATTTTACAAGATATTCACATTCAGGCAACTGTCTCCTGACTCATCTGGCTGAATGACAGATGCCATAATAAAAACAAGAACACTACTCTCACATTCTTCCTGACAGCAGTGATTAGTGCAATTTACCACTGCACTACACAGTTTTTAATAGTGGAAAGTGTGCCTGCTGACATTTCTCACAATCACCTGCTACATGATCGTTATCCTCAGATGTCTGTACCTGTAATTTTCATTAGAATTTTGGCATTTATGTTAACATTTATGAAAAACTATGGCTTTATCCATGAAGTATATAGCCTGCCTAAGCAAAATTTTTAAACCATTTATTTAAAACAATAAAACTGAATTGGAATGAAAGTTACTTGGTTAAGCCATAAGCTGTGTTGCCACTAAACTCAAGATCTCAGGGTTAGCTACAGAACACCAATATGTTTATTTGTGCATCTGTTACAGTCTTTAAAAGTTCATTTAAAACATAACACTGATAAAACTTCACTCTTTTTTTAAAGTCAAATCTAATAATTTATCCTTTTTTTTGCAACATGTTTAATTACTTGTATCCAAAGTGGTATCGCTGTATTACAACAGGACTGGGACTGTAAGAAACCCATAAATGCACACGTTAAGAAGGCACTTGTCTTCCAGTAGTTCAAGTCAGAGAAGGCCTTACCCAGACAGGGGCACCTTACACTTTGAAGGATTAGCAAATGTCCCCAGGATTTGCCACAGTCTCAAAAGCTGTCCTCGTGTCCCTGGACAAAGGTGCTGTGTGTGGTCTATAACACCATGAAGCTCATGACGAATTCCAGGAGTTTCTGCCTGTTGCGCTGAGGTAGGAACGTAGTGCCCAGCTCCAAAATGATGTCTTTCCTTTGCTTAGTCTGCTTGAAAACCTAAAGCACAGCACCAACACATGTCAGCATCACCATGTTACAGGAAACTCCTCGCTTCTGAGATGAAAATGTTAGGGTCTATACTGAGTTTTCCCTCGTTTACAAGGCTTTTATCTTTCCATTTCTTGCAGGCTTAGATGGCAATGCCTTTAGGTATTATTAGAATTCACCCCGTGTTAAAGCCCTTCAAGGGTTTTCTCAATGTACTTACATTGAGATGTAAGTACAGTGTGTGATAANCATGGCAATGCCTTTACGTATTATTAGAATTCACTCCGTATTAAAGCCCTTCAAGGGTTTTCGAAGAAAAGAAATTGAGATGTAAGTACAGTGTGTGATAAACAGCCAAAACTTAACTGTTAGGGATAAAACAAGCAATCAAAGACATCCAGTTGAAAGTGTAAGCACTTTAAAAACAAGAATTCAGATGCTATGCTACAACAGATGCTCAGCAGACATTATCTAGTCCCACTTTTCATTCTAGTTTATCCTACTGTCTATCCTGTTGGAAAATGATGGCTTCAATATGTGCTTTCCTCATAGCTATTAAGAGTCTACAGGATACCTTTACTAGGCCAACTATTTTGAATTATTCAATATATCAGAATTTAAAGGCAAAGACTTCAATACTCACATCTAGCAACATTTTGCCTAAATGTCAATATTTTCAAAATTGTAATGCTTTATCTTATCTGATATTCAGGAAGGAATGCCATTCTGATGAAAGAAAAACACTTCACTTGCAAAATATAGATGGGTGATTTTAAAATTTAAAATAGTGGTGGTAAAGTACAGAATTGTACATTTATCCTAAAGAACACCTGTATCCTCATGGTGAACACTGAAGGTGCATAAGGATGGCTCTTCTGGAGCATCAATCACTGCTAAGTCAAAATTCAGTAAGTAATGCTTTTTTAAAGACTTAAGTAGACTTCAAAATAATATTTAGCTGTTATTGAGCACAGAACATGCTCTCAGCCTTTGAATATTGTCCAATAGAGACATGGAGTAGAACAGAGGAACTTCATTTGCTGTGAATAAAAATGTCCAGTCACCCAGCCATCCAGACAGGCTTACCCAGGGGTGAGAAGTGCCCTGTTCTACAGCTTGTGCTCTCTTTTCCAGCCCTCAGCCTGAAGGAAACCCACAATTCCCCAAACCCATAATACATTTCTGCAGATACATTCACTGATTTTAAACTGACACTGAACAGATTCCTTGAAATGTCCAAATTGTGCTCGTTATTGAAATGAAAATGAACAGTCGCCAGATTTGTGCAACAAACACTTACTCCAATTTCTTTGAAGACTTTCACTGCATTTTTCACGTGACTGTAGGTAGCACTCTCAGCTGCAAGAAAGAAAACCCAGAGATTAACAAACTGCAGTTCAATTCAGGCTACCTCATGGTAGAAAGAACAGAATGAATCAAACACAGTTCCAAAGCCAGTTCAACATACCATACACAGCAACATTCCTCTCTGTCCTGCTTATTAAATGCCTGTGTAGCTTCTGAATATATTCAGATTCTAAAACAGGACCACTAAAATTGTGCACAAAGATGACAGCAGAGCTGTATGCCTCCAGTAAAGGTCCCAGTAACCTCTGCAGGAAAGTGATGTACTGCTGGTGCTCCTGAGACTGACTCACCTAAGAAAAGGCAACAAAAGGTTCAGTGAAAGACCAGTGGAAACCAGAACATGGCAAAACAGCAACCAAAAGAAAAACAAAAGTACAAAAACAACTGTGGGGGCACAGCATAATATGGGAGCATAGCAAAAAAGGAGATTTATCACAAGGGACAAAATAGGCATTGAACATTACCAATGCTATTTTTTCCTCCTCATAAAATTAAAGACATTATCCTGTTCTGCAGCCAATAGAAGGGCTGCCCTACATTCACAGAGATGGACAGAAGTTTTCAAGTATTAACAAGATATCCTAAGGAGTGTTTGTGTCAGCTTTCAGAAAACTAGTAATGTATCTAAAATCAACATAAGCAATCTATGAACTATATAGGCTGAATATAAATACTAGCTGGATGTGCCCCTTTAGAGTGCATGTAAAGAATAAAACCAAGACAGTTAAGTCTTTATCAGTTTTCAGGACTCTAACCATTGCTCTTCACAGCAAAGATTGTTTGATGTTTCTTCAGCTGTTTTCCTCATGGGAAGGGGACAAAGATATTTTATGGACTGTACAAAAATACTACAGACTAAGATTGAAAACCAAGAAAAAAACCCAAACAAAAAAAAAAAAATTATCAGTACCTGTCCTGAATAAGCAAAGCAATTTACATCTCTCACAGAAGGGTTCAACATTATTAGCTTAAAATATTACCTTCAGGTAGCAATCTCTCTGCTCCTCTCCAAAATCACTGTCTTCATCTTCCTCGTCACTTCTCCAAGATAATGGCTCAGGGAGTTTTTTATTCCATTGCTGTTCTGTAAGACTGGGGCTAACATCCTCCTGATCATCCTGCTTAAATTTCAAAGACAAGGTGGTAAATAGGTAAAACTCCAAATCCAGGCAAGCAATAGGTTAATTTTATTATCTCATCTGATCATCTTATCAATGCATTTATTAGCTGGTAGTTAATGGAAGAAGGTGAGATTCCACTATAGGCAGCATTGAGAGGAGAGAAAAGAGACATTTGGTGAAAAAAAACTTTTTCTTCCTTCCTCCTGGGTGACAAGGATTGTTTACTGCGCACAAAAATAAGTTTATGAAGCAAAGATATGCTGAATCAGCTGCCTCTGCTCCTAAGGTTTTCTTTGCACTGTGCACCTCTGGCAAACTGCACCACAGAGTGACTCCCCTTCAGCCCCAAAACTGCAAGCTGGCGAGTTTTACAGTAATTCTGAGATCAATGTAAAGGAATTAAAGGATGACAAAAGGTCTGGACTCCTGACTCCTGTAGAGCAGAAAGTAAAAATCCATGTAGCTATGCTACACTTGAAAGGGCTCCAATAATAAAATAAATCCCAGGTTTCAAGACAGTACAAAAAGACGACTTCCTTAGTAGCCTTATTGGTAAAAGGAAATTACACACAGAGTCATGAAGCATCACAGGCTGAGTGCACCCTATGAACAGAGGAATGAAGCAGTCTCAGCCCTGGGCACGTTGTTAGAAGCTTTCAGTAACATATATTCAGAACAAGTCTCACAACTAAGGAGCATAAACTACCCATAAACTACCCATAGTGCAGTACATTACTCTAGAGCATCTCTGCCACTTTACCTCGGCCACCAGAAGAATGCCATACTGGATCAGCCTTTCCACAGATTCATGGCAAACTTGATAGATCACCTGGCAAGGCTGCACAACATAAAAGGAATGCAATGTAAAAATCACATCCATTATACCCATTACAGCAACATCGTTCCTGTTCAGTATGAATGTTTTAGATAAAGCAATATTATTCCTTTTATGCAAGTTTTTAAACTTTTATCAGCTTAATCCCAAGGCACCACTCTTGTGTTTATCCTGGCAGACATTAAAAAAAATTATAGTGAAATAGGATATTTAAAACACGTCCAAGATACTTCCGAAATGCATTACCACTGGGAGAAAGCCACATTAAATATTCTCCCTTCTTAGCAGCCTCTAACCAAATTTCAGTTTGTTAACAATTCCGGAATAAAATCATCATAACATTAAAATTATTGAAACTCATAACAGTGATCTATTTGGGATTTAAAAGAAACTACACTTTCAAGAAATTCTCCTAGATGTTTTGAAACTAAAAAAAAACCCCCAACCTCTTTTACATTATTCATAATCATTTAGGAAATATTTTCTTAGTTAAAAAAATAATAATAAATTATTAACTCTGAAAGCAGAAGGATAATATTACTAAAGAACTCCATCATATGAGCTAACATTACTGCCCAGACAAAAGTACTAAATTTGGCTTACGCTTCCACAAAAATGCACAAATCAAATTGAGTACAAATTTAAGAAGTAATTCAAGAATTTCTAGAATTTTAAGTAACTTCTACCCAAAAGAAAAAAGAACATCTAGCACTTAAAATTGTAAGCATCCAGTGTCTTAAAAATGAGAACATCAGCTCTCATCAGTGTTTTGTAACACAACAAAAACTGAATTCAGGCCATGTGTAAAATTGCCATTAAGTACTAGGTGTGGCACAACATGAGTACTGCACTCCTATGCAAATAAGGGATTTCTTCAGAATAAGGAGCCTTACCTCCCAACATAACTTCAATTATCTGTGCAAACTCATAGAAGCTGGGTACTCCCAAAAACTTTTTGCTTTTTTAGGTAAAAAAAAGTAAAATAAATAGTTTGGGTAGAATGCAAATACAGCTGTGAAGATCTAATGACATGAGTGACACAAAACACATTCAAGAAGTTGCTCTCTCAGCTTCCCACAACTCGAGGTGGGCTTCCTAATGCTGCCTTTCTCAGGAAAGGCCTGAAGCACAGCAGAAATGTTCCAGGCCCAGCCCAGCATTGCCCACTTCAGGCACTTGCAGGAGCAGCAGGTGGCACTCAGTGTGTGACACCCACTGGTACCCACCACCATCAGCCTGCACTGACAGTGAACAGATCAGAGCTGTGACACTTGTGGAAAGTGTCCTGTAATTTTCAGGTAACAAGCAGAAAAAAAGCTGGACAATTACTTACCAAAGATACAGTGAATTCATTGGAAAGCAAGTAGCACAAGCTGGCAGCTTTTCGGACCAGGTGTTCTTGACTGATCAAACTGGGAGAAGCACCACTGGTACCATTTCTGTACCTCCTGCTCTGAATCGCGTGAAGGCTGCAGGCTGGAGCAGGAACAAACACAAGCAAAGTTTAACTTTCCAAAGAGCTTTATGGCAAAGGAAACACCAAACTTCTGTTTTGTCTACTTCTGGGGCTAAAAGCAGTCAAATATTAGACATGCCATTCAAGAATAGACAGAATTCACCACTATTTTGTGTCCAGTAGTGTCAGATCAAAACAAAATCTCATTAAAATACTGCTCATCAAAGCACAGGTTTTGCCATGTTGTCTCAGAATTCTGATGGTGCCTTGCCTATGGCAGTGACCAATACACAAATATTTCCAAGAAACATAAAGTATGAGGAGAAAAAAAGAATGGAAATATTTCACAAACAAAATACAAGTTTGCTTTAAAATTGTTTGGTAAGGTAAACATGGGCTGAAACAGGAAGTGAAAAAATATATTAAAGTAAATAACACAAGAAGCTGATGAGATGTTTTGTGACTTCAAGGGTTACAAGAAAGTCTTTCCCTGATAAACCCCAAAACATACCAATAACAGCCTCTTTAATGAATACATGAAGTATTCCATTGCTGTAGAAGTTGAGTTCAAAGACAGCAGGTATTGTGACGCTGGGAGTGATGAAGAACTCATTGTTTCTGCTCGTGTTTGTGATATTTACACAGTTCCCCAATAAGTGGATGGCATGCATGACAACATCATCCGAGTTCCCTGAAAATCCCAAGTCAAAGTCACGGGCCAGGACCTCCTCCTTCATGGAGAAGAAATCTTCTACCAGCCTGGAAAGATCAGTTCCCTAGAAATAAACATAGAATCACTAAGTTAAACAATTTTTCTGCACAGGAGTCTATAAATAAACTACATAATCAAGTATGTATCAAACACAACACACTAACTGTCAACAACCCAGAGCACAACAGTCATAGCAGAAAAACTGACTTTGACTGAGGTTTTGATGAAGTAGTTCCACATGTTTTGAATTACATGCAATTATATTTTACAGCCATGCAACTACTTGGGAATGCAAGATTTTTCTTTGCTTCTTTGTTTATTCACAGCCTGCAGAGACCTGAATATCTCAAGATACCTCAAGACCATGTCAGAGGTATCATATTTCCATTGCCTGTGCTATAAAGTGAATGATCAATCAGATGGGAATATTGCACTTAACAGAACTGAACAATTGGCTTGGAACATGAGGAAAAGCCTTTCCTCAGGCACTTCCTTTTCTTGTTTTCTGTCAAGATGGATTCATATCACATTGAAAAACGCTTCTTTGATTCCACTGTTTTAGGAAATTGGAAAGACTGGACTGATGAGAATGGTGACACTTCTTCAACAAGCAAGATTACATATCTGACCAGTATTTTCCCATTTGTTCTCAATTTACAGGCAATAAAAGCTTCAGATTAGAAGGAGAAGGAATTTTAGAAAAAAATGAAACAAACTTCTTTGTTCATGAAAAAAATTCAAGTCTCATGCACAAGACTTCAAGTAAACATTAGTAGCATTCTGCAATATAGTATTTTAGTACTGAGGAACAGTAAAATCAATTTGGAAATTAATGGAACAGTTTCTAGAGTATTCAGTAGTGAATGTGTTTTGAAATCCAAAAAACAATTCTAAAACAATAAATAAAACCCATGTAATCTTTTAAAAAAGCCTAATAATTTGAATTACAAAGATCTATTTCCACATGAGCATTTATTACAATCCCATCAATAACAGCTTGTCTTCATGAACCCACTGCTAACTAAAATATCAGCACTCAGACTACCTGAAATCCACTTTAATTTAAATGCATCTTTCTTCTTTTATCAGTATCATGCAATAGTAAAATCCATACTCTTTTCTTTTTCTTAAGTTAACAAATCCAAAGCAATGTTTGTCTATTTAAGCAGCACAGAAGCCTTACCTGCCTGTGCCTGTACAGCAACAAACAGGCAACAATGTGGGTAGACATCACAGCACAGGACTTGTTAGCAGCTGGAAGTGAACAAGATAAATTTGTTAAGCCCCTGAAACATTCAGGATACCATTACAAACGAAAAGAGTACCCACTATGTAAAAAATAATAATAGTGATGTGGGCACAAAACTGTACCCACCAAATGAAATACAAAGTGTATTATGTCTATCAAGAAACAATATTAATCAGAGTAAATTCACTAAGAAGGCCAAATAAAGCTTAAATACTTACTAAGCTAAGTACTGTTTTCTGTGTATCTCTTGTAGCACAAACCACAGAGCTACTGACTGAAGCATACACCACGTAACCTATAAAACCTGGCAACACTGGTCAATACAGCTAGATGAGTTCATGTATGACCTTAAATAATGTCTTTAAGACACTCTAAAAAACTCCTTGCATGAAGAGATAAGAAATGAGTGTATCAATATGACAATCGAACACTTCAGAGTACAGAAACTTTAGTCTACTAGTCCAACAAACAGAACAAAAGTCTACTACTTAATCAGAAAAAGAGTTTATTAAACTTTGAAGAGGAAGGAGGAAGGCAAAGGATGGAGAATTATCAAGAGAGTATATGAAGTAACGAAATGATCACCTGAATGAAGACAATTAGGAAGTGTGACATTACCACACAATTCATGCAGTCAGCCAAACAAACCAGCAACCTGCTCCAGTGAAAGGTGTCCCTGCCCATAGCTGGGGGGTTGAAATGAGATGATCTTTAAGGTCCCTTCCTATCCACACCATTCTATAATTCTGCGGTAGTGATACTCTTCAACACTTACTGAACAAAATGTGCTCAGCCAAGTTGGATATCAGCTCTCTTCTGAAGGGTTCACTGGTGATATCCCTGGAGTTGGGCAGTGAAGCCTCTCCACCTTCATCCACAGAATCATTAGGTCTGAATACAGAGTAAAAATTAGCACAATGACATTTAGATTTTTATCAAAATGTAAAATAGTCTGAACTGATTTTTTTTTTTTGTATACACTAACTTAACCATGGTACAAAATACCATTACAATCTGGTAAGGGCAGAAAAATGTTATCAGGAAAAGCTCTACCAACTTTTCCAGATTATTTCTTCGCACTAAACAACAAGCCATAATAAGACAGCCAAAAGAAAAATTGCAACCTTTTTCTATGACTACTCACAACTTAATACCAACTGCTCTCTTTCTTTCAAGAAATATGGACAAGAGTGGAATAAGCAAATCTACCTAAAAACAGAGGCAAGTCTCTCTACAAACTAGAAATGGTCTTTTGTATGGACTTACAACTCTCTAAAGGTACAGGACTGACTCTGTCTCTACCAGGACTACACAGGTTTGTATAACTCCTGAAAAGACCAACTAAAATGCATATCTATGTAACAAATGCAGAACTAACCCTTGGGCAGTTTTTCAGTTCTGAGTGACAGTCACCTCCCTGAAAGCAAGGAGTACTCACTCCCAGGTCCTATTTGCTTTGGAATTATTCCAAAAAGCTTGTGAAATGTTTGCGAGGTGTAAAAAAATCCTTCACTTACATTAAGCATGTAATTTTTTCCCTAAGTTATTCCATAAAATTTATAAACAAACCAACAGAAGTCACTAAAATAAAAAAAACCTTTAAATGTCTCCTTGAATTTATTGAAACAGAGCCCATCAGGAAGAATGTAACTCTTATAATAAATTGCACAGTTATAATTGCCCAAGTTTTGCACTTTTCTATAAACAATTAGATTATCCATGGGCAGTTCAAGCATGGCTTGGAATGTAATGGAGAGCATTAAAAAACAAACAAATCCCAACCTCTCCTGCCTCTCAACAACACCCAAAAAAAGTCTCTACCTTGAGGGAAGTATAGCTGGTAACAAAGCTTGTTCCAAAGAAAGAGGAGCAGGCACAGGTTTTTGGCTTTGGCTGTTTACATATTCCTGTTAAAAAAAGACTCATTATTTTTTGTACTTTTTCCACCTTATTCTTGCATTCAACTGATAATGCTGTTATAGGAAAAAGGCAATTATTCAAAAATGTAACCATGATCAAAAATAGCTCACACTAAAAAAGCAGTAATAAGGTCACAGATATTAAAAGTTTTCAACAGCTTATTCACTTTTGACTTTATTTTATGCACAAAGCAGACTTCCCACAGCAAGGAATCTGTACTTCATGAAAAAACTTGCAATGAAAACAACACATAACCCCTGTCAGCACCCTGCTGTGAACAACTCCTTTGAGATGGGCTGCTCCAGGATTAAATTAATGAGAACTGCCTCATTAACATGAGTGAGAGCAAAGCCCAACACCCATTCAGAAGCAATGTGGAGACTGTAATTATTGCTTGCTCCTGCCTTCCTCAAATGCCAGGATAGAGAACGTCTCCGAGGGTAAACACGAGTGTACAAAACTCCAGCTGCAAGACAAATTCCCCCAGGAATCAGGCAGGGTACTGCATGCTTGGAATTCCTGAATCCCAAATTTCTCAAAAGCCAAACTCATCTCCTTACAGGTCAAAATTTACATTATTCTGTTTTCGGGACATTGTGTTCCCTCAGTTTCTGTAAAGAATGGTAAACTAAAGAGCCACTTAACCTGCTGGTCAGGAAAAGAGTTCCGTCCCAGGAAAGCTGCTTAAAAGACTTTCACAGCCTCTTTCACACTCTCTTCTGCTTCCAAGCCTTTGCTCATGGAACTGCAGATGCCCAAAATTAACCCCCAAAGCTCATCTGCTCTGAAAAACCTGCAGTGACACAACTACACTTACACTTGTGCAAATCTGAGCAAAGGCACACTTTAATGATTTATAGCATTTATCACCCTTCTAGAGCACAATAAGGAACACAGGTACAAATGAGATCTGACAGAGGCTGCTGGGAAGGTATAGAGTGATTAGCATTTCACTAGATTAAGAGGGCAGATAACCTTCTTTTCCTTACACTGACCCTAGAAGAGTTGTTAACTCCCTACCAAGAATAGCCCAAGCCTTCTCCTTTGGAAGCGAATGAGTATCTTTCCCTACTACACTAATTATAATGCAGTGCAGCCAGTCACAATAATTTCATGCTGTGGTAACTGAACCCTCCAAAGCTCTCCAACCTCCTGCTTTTTCTGAGAGAAGTAGGGCAGAAAGAAGAACACCTAATTAATTTGAATAATGTTCTAATAAGTTGCTGTTACAGTGCTTAATCTTATTAAAGTCACACTAAAAATAAGGTATACTGTGGCAGAATACAGATTAGTGAAATGTAGATTAGTACCAGCAGATTCTGCAAAGAGATCAGAGAAAATTTAGAGTGAAGGCATACTGCCACACTACCCCATTGTCTAAGGTACAAAACATGGTGAAGTAGTGTAGGTAATAGTTATGAACTAATAAAGAATGATGAATTTCAAAGATTATACAGATTTTTATGACATATTACCCATGACACTTTTATAGCTACTAATTTTCTTAGCAATTTTAAAAATCCAGTGAGATAAATGCCCTTCCTCAACCATAGCATATGTCATAAAATTACTTGAACTGGAAAACAGTATTCAGCTTCCTTCAGCTCCAAATGCCTCTATAACATAGAGAATTACTACATGGCATAAGGATCATTTTAAAGATTGCTTGTTAACCAAAAAGAACCCCACCAGGAAGAATACTTAGACCACTTCAAAACTAATATATCAACTCTGAGACTATTTCCAAAGACTCACACATTCATCAAAAACAGAGATACTTTTGTTCTGCCAGAATGGACAGCAGCAGATAATGCTAGTGACAATAACCCACAAAGAAAATTGAAACAAATGTGTCCCACTATTGAAACACAAAATATGTCAAACTTACTTTTAAGGAAAATGGTTGTGCAAAATCTACTCTGACACACCCATAATTCTTCCGCAGCATTCTGAAGACTCCTCTAGCTATACTCCAAAGACTTTCATTCTTCTTGGGCTTGCCCTAGAAAACACAGGTGGTTGTTTTGCTTTTTCCACTTCGCAATTAAAAGGTTATGTTTAAAATTAAATGCATGCAACAGCAGACGAAGCAAGACCAAAGCTTTTGACACACCTTATAATTTCAAGTAAATCTAGAGAACTATTTTTCTGCATAGATATCCATCCCCTTGAACATATTACTTGTTATGAATTTGCATTTAGAAGTGTGTCACCTGTACCTCAGCACTCCTTGTCAGAGAAGTTTTGTGATTCATGGCTCAACATGAACCCTGAGTCCATGGAGCAGAGGATCAGCACTATGTTTAATTATGTAACACATTTTCCTGCACATAACCAGAAAATCCCCCAGGCAAAACAAGTTGTTTGATTGCTCTTACCAGCTGTTCACTGTTATAGTGACCTTCAATTATGCGATCATAGGAGATTCCCACAGGTATAATCAGGACATCAGGAGTAGCATTTGAGAAGAGAGCATCCACCACCACGGACAGAAGACCTGCTCTAGCTCCAGATGTCTTTCCACTTCGAGACCGTGTGCCTTCCAAGAATATTTCTAGAAACTGCTGCTGTCTCAACAATTCTTCTATGTGCTGAATACAAAAAGATTGGAAAAGAGAAAAAATAAGTATCTAATTATATTGGCATTTATACATATATATATATATAATAACATATAACTATATGTCAAATATATTGTCAGCAACCTTTTCCTTTTAAAAGCATTGGAAGATCATGACTTGGTATGAGTACTTGTAGAAAAAAAAACAGTAATTAACTGATGCCTGACACAAACCCAGACCTATGTGCAACTGAATTTGCATGAATATACAAGCAATATAATGACATTTGTTCAAAAAGCATCTCTAGCAACAGTTGATGCAGTCAATTTGCATTCATCTCTCCTTCTGGTTCCCCAGAACATAAAATCTTCCAAGACGTAAATACAGCTACTGCACTGAATGGCATAAAGGATTACATCAACCCATCATCAACAGAGACTTTCATTGTGTTAACTGCATCAGGGTAGAGATGCCTCACAACAAAAGACATCAGAGAAACAAGTGTAAGTTAACTCAGAGAGCATTAATTCCACATTCTTTAATAAGGATTATGCAAGGTGGAAACCTGCTCATCCTCAAAGGGGCTGAGCATGCAATTTTCTTCACACTAGAAATACAAAACTTCATATAAAAGCAAATCCTCTTTTTGCATCATGAAACTTAAGACAAATTCAAAGCAATAAATAAAGAGTGATGGAATCCTTTCCCACTTGCCACCTAAGTGAAACACTGCCTAGAGAAAGTACAAGAAATACACACCACGTAGAGCAAAGCTCTGTACAGGAAATCCTTACGACCATCAGGATTCTGATCCAGCTTCCGACGAATGAAAAATCCTCCCAGCTTGCGGATCAACGTGCTGCACACCAAAGAAGGATTATACTCATTGATTCCAGTTTGCAGCAAACTACTACACATCCAGCAAAAAATTCCTTGCACACAACAAGGATTCAAATAACTGAAATTCTTAAAGATTAAAGTCTATTACACTACTTGTACATGATGGGACTACATAAATATTTCTCTATTTCATTTATAAAACAGGATTCTTTACACAGTCTTGTTCCATTTCATTGCCTTGACAGGTCACTGACCAAGAGATTCTTGCACACTGAGATGCTAGTGACCCACATAACAGCCCCAGTCCACGCTGTGCTGCACAGACAGCATGGCCTTCACGCCCATGGTGTGCTGCACACTCCTCTCAGCTGCAGCATCAGCTCAACCAGTTAATTTTAACAGAGCTATCTGCAGGCAGCTCCCACTTGGCACCAGCAATTACACCACCTGCATGGTCCTGCATTTATCTCACAGTGTACCAAGAAGTTCTCATGACAACATCCCTTCTGCTTGACAGAACCAATGATGAATAAAGTTGTTTTCTTCCAAGAAAATCCTTTACTGGCCCAAAAGACCAAACACAGGTGCCTCTTTCTGCAGACAGGGTGTTGTGTGTGGATCATGGGCCTGCTGAATGCTGCAGACCTGAGGGTTCCCAGGGCCTAAAGTAATGTTAGATCATCTATGCTAAACTGTCTTTCTTTATTCTGCTAGCCCTAAGAACTAGCATTTTAATTGATGATTTATATGAATGCCTTTTTCACTGGGATTATTACAGACCTTCACTTACTCATCTAAAACACCCTCAAAGTCAAGGTGTTCCCCTTCTTTCCTCATCCTATAACATCCAGTGGTTTTTTAGGTATCAAATATGCCCATATTCTGTCCCAATGGCAAAATATTACCTAAAATACTTCAGGTTCTTCTGTCAGCAGAAATATAATTTAAACAGACTCAAGTGGAACACTTTTCCACAAAGTATTATTCACCCAGTACTGCTCACCCAGAGCTGCTCATCAGCCAGCTCACTAAACTGCATGACATGCATGACCATTTGCAACTCCTTTTCCCATAGCATGTCTCCTTAGTCACCTACTCACTTTGAGACTCCAAGACAGGAATATCCTTCCTCTTTACCCTATCAAGGTTGCAACAGATCTTCTCAGAAGGATGTTCTGATGCTCCCTATCTGAACATGTTATAGGAACTGAAGAAGATCTACATGATGGCCCAATAACAGCCAGATAATTTCACACTTGGACATTTTGTGCAATAGGTCAGATCCCACCACCTCTCAGTCTTTTTTCAAAAAAGGAGAGGTTATTACCTGAAGATGGGGATGTTGAGATTGTTCCCTGCAGCTATGTAGGGGGCTTTGATGTTATGGCAGAAAAGAATGAATGTAAGAAGCAGGTAGTCAATGTGGGATTTGTGAACAGGCAAAAAGATAAGAGGCAAATTCATCTATGGTGGGGAGAGAAGGAAAAAAGAAACAAGTCAGTTGGTAAGAAACGTGGATTATTACTCATTTTCTTAAATCCACTGTTGAGATCACTAGCATCACCTTATCTGAACTGATGGTATTTTCCAGTTACCATAACTGAGTTTGTTTACTCCTGGTTTTTCTTCAGCTGGGACAATTAGAACATTTTAGTCAACTTGTTTCTAGTCAAGTAAAAACAAGTCTTTAGTCTTAAGTCTTCATGGACTGTAGTTTTCAGTTGTATCCATTACATTAACAATGATTAATACTCCCAGTTTCTTCAGACTCACAGTGTTGAGACACCAATCAAACAATCAAAGGGATGTGGAAAAATCCTCATTGTCACAAAAGTACTGGTATTGCTATTAGATGTTAGCAAGGATTTATGAATAGTGGATTTCCCAAACACAGCATTCAAACACAACAGAAAATAATAGTAACCTTTTTTATTTGGTTCATTTATCTAATCAGTATTTCTAAGGTAAATCCTGCAAGAGTTAATTCATTTCAGTGTAAAGAAAATAGTAGCATTTGGGAATTAGTTTGACCAATTTCAATAAATATTGAAAAACTGGAAACAGATTGCTAGTAAGAAACAGGAAAAGTTTTTTCTTAAAGGTTTTTATTCCAAATCAAGGTAAAAGTAAAAAATCCTGACTAGATCTAATAATTTATTACTGGCTGCCTCAGCTCAAAAAACCAGAAATTATGTTGGATGTGGGTTATCTGAGATAATCATTCAGCCTGATAGTTAAAATTTGATCCTGAATCAAAGGCAAACCCAGAGTTCACATAGTATTTTAGGTTATGCAACTCTAGGAGCATATATTTAATTGAGAACACTATTTCATAGATACAAGACAGTTTTACCTACAATCTCATTTCACACAGGCTTAGCAGAACTCTCACAGTTCTCACAAATAGAGAAGTAAGGTAAACACTACTAGAAACTGCTTCAGAAATCTACCTTACCAGATCTTTTCCCACCCTCCCTTACCTCTGTTGCTGCTTTGACCATTTCTATTTGACCTCTGTGGATCTGGATATTCCAGAAAAAGCTGTTAAACAACTTCAGTAACACCCAGCCAGTCAACCTAAGGGAAAACAAACACAACTCAAAAAGCTTCATTTATTTCTGCTTCTGTTTTATATTGCTTCTGTAAGACTAAAGACAAAGCCATTAAATCTGGTAACGTTATTTATAAAACCCAACTGCTAAATAAGGTTTTGCCTATGGTTAGCAGCCATATTTCAGCCTCCTGCAGTTATGACACAAATCTTGCATCAACCTCAGTGAAGGCTGTGAACTAGGAACATGACAGAGAGAAAATCACCCTTAGTAGTAAATGCAGACAGCACAGGAGAAGATTTTATCTAAAAAGAGACTCCGAGATATTTATATCTACAGGTTATAATATTGAATAGGCTACTGGAAAAATTGTCTTTCAGTCTATGATGCTGCAGATAGCTGCTCTTGCCCATATGAGCCTGAAACAACAAATGATGCCAATACTGGTCTAAGCATTAGCACCAAAACTAGTTTTAGGAGAAAAGAAAAAGTTGGTATTTAATCTTAACATCAGATTTATTCCTTGGAAAAGCAGAAGGTTTCTGCTGCATCTGAAAATGAAGAATAACTACTACTTTATTAGCTAATATTAAAAAAGGGATCTTTATGAATAATGTATTTTTAGAATAATTATTATTTTTGCATAATGTGTTACAAGATCTGTTGGTATTACACAGAAAAAGCTTGTCCATTCTTCCACTCACTGACAATACTGACAAGACATTTTTCTTACCTGATTAAAGCAGGTGACACATTTGCTACCATTTCCTGGAGAATTTTCCTAGCTTTTTTCTTCACTTTGTTGATAGCTTTAGGATCCGCCTGAACAAAACTACCTGGAGTACTTGTTTCAGAAGCTTCATCTACAATGGCCTTCTGGACTCTAATATTAAAAAGTAAAGTTTATGAGACAGTCCCATAACAGAAGAGTCCAAGACACAGACAACAACAGTTTGGAATGAACTATGTATTACTACAGGAGTAACTTGGAAACATGAAGAGCATCCTCACTGAACTGTACTCCAAATGCATTGATAATTTAATTCAGTTTTCTAAGCTCTAATTTAACAGGCAGATGATGACTGAATGGGCTCAAAGGTGAGCATATAAAAAGGTATGTACACAGCTCACAAGTACCAGTATTAAGTGACTCCAATTTTCCGAAATGGTTAATAAAGTTAAAAATTCAGGGAGAACAGGTGCAATCTCATATTTGTTAATGTTTTCTTTATCCTGCCATAGCAATTTCACTTACCTCATTAGATAGATTTATGCAGTTGCTCTTTTGAACTTCTACAGTATTGCTCCCCTTGAATTCTCAGTTTCACCAAGTCTAACAAAATTTTATAAGGGCTTTTTTCCCCATTTAAAACATACCCAAGACACAGTAAGTGGTTTAACACACCATGACTGTGGTACAACACAGTATGCTTTACTTTTCAGAAGCAACACTATCATCTTCAGATGGGACTCAAGCATTAAAAATTCAGAAGAATTAGGAATGTTAATGCAGGCAGAGTGTGCCCTCTGACAAAAGTAGCCTCGAGGGGTGAGCATGCGGTTGAATTTCTTTGTGTCCAAGGAAAACTGATGCCTCAACAGCTGATCAGGGGCTCAGGATGCCATTTAAAATGAGGCATACAAAACAGAAAACAAGCTCCACAAAGTTAAGGGTGGGTACTCTATCCTACAGCCTTTTTCCATTTTTTGCTCCTCTCTCCAGATATACACTCAGAATACCCCAAAATGCTGCTCTCCTATTATTGCTGAAACACTGACAATTTCTGAGGTCTGCAGTGTGACTTCAGTGGTAATGATTTACATGAATTAGATAAACAGAAGTTTGAAGAACTCTCATATAGCAATTTATTTTTCTGTGTACTGTCTGCTACTACATACCGTTCATTTAGAGACTTGTAATCCTTAAACTCCCCTCTTTTACTATTCCAACAGAAATTGCAAGCTAAAGTCCTGAAAGGCTGTGCTAAAGATACTGCATCTCCTAGTATTTTAAACAGTCTGACTTTCAAAACTTGCAGTTTTTAAATTAAGGCATATTTTAATGTACTAGTATATTAAAAAATAGTTAATTTGGCATCATCTTACCTGCTGTTATTCAGCACATTTTCTGTCAGATTCTTGGCAAACATACCCTTATGAACATCTCTCTCTTGCACAAAAAGGACATAACAAAAGCGTCTCGCAAGCCACCCTCTGTACCTACAAAAATATGAAGGGTATTTCAGTGTGATCCTTAAAATATTTCACTGCCAAAAAAACAGCATTAAAAACAACTAAAAATACAATGAAGAAGCAAAAGTAAGTAACGTTTTATGAATGGCTGTCTAAAAGCTTCTGTATCTTCTAGTAAATTGCCAGTATCTTCATTTTATGGATGAAACAACTAATATATAGCACAAAACATCTGAGACAATTGGGGTCAGCATCCCTTCAATTCAGAGTGACACTGGCCTTTAGACACCCACAGAATCACAGGAAAGTAGCAAACAAACCAGCATATACATTTTGACTGTACACTGGAACCAACTCCCCAGCTCAAAAGAAGGGTTAGTGTTGATTTCCAGTTTGATGCCCCTTTCCACTGAGGAAAGTAAATGCCCAGCTAAGAGGTTTGTCAACTTCTTCAAGGAACACCAAGTCCTCTTGGGAAAGCTGCTCACGTAAGCGCAGGGTAAACTCTCACAAACGCTTTTGAAAATATGTTTGCATTAGCCACCAAAACTAAAACCACTTTTAGTTAGCTTTTCTTCCTTTACAGTGTTTTCAAACACCCAGTCCTATGTGTCTTCTCCATACTTTCTACTAGCAAAGTTTTAGTAAGAGTAGAACCACTAAATGATCAGTAAATCTCACCACAAATTCAAGTGTTTAAGGTAACTTATGCAGGCAGTTCTCTTCTTTTTAAATAAAACCTGTCATCTACTCTCTAAATCATACAAGCTATTAAAATGTTATTTGGAATGTCAAACATCACAGAAGATACATGTGACACAGGAAGGGCTTACATGCTATCCCCAGAAGGGGACATTCATCACTATTTTTCTCTCACCTCTCTCATTTACCAGGCCAGGAGCAGACAGGCCACCACTTACACAAACAAAACACCTGGGACCCCGAACAGCAGAGCTGATGTGATAGGGCAGAATTAACAGCTGGATGAAAAATTAAATTCTGGCCAATGCTAAGCCCAGAGCAGTAAATATTATGCAAAACCCCTGTCCTGAGGTCTGCTGGTGCAATGCCTGGCTGCTGCTCCAGCGAGTGTCCCAAACTGAACCATGGGTGACAAAGCTCATGGTGGTTTCCATGCTGGAGCACTGCCAATGTCTCACCCCTTGTTATCACTCGAGTTACTGATCTTGGCAGTTAAACCTCCCTACCACATTTCAGTAAATTTATACATGTGTTAAAAGCAGCGAGGAAAGATGAGAAGGAACTTTTACTGCAAAAGGCCAAAGCCCATGAGGGCACTGTAATTAAGATGGGTGCACATGCACAAGTCACGGGCACAGAGTGACATGGAACGATTACAAAAAATAGTCACACCAGCTATTTGTGCTGCCAGAGAAGAAGACTGGTGACACTGTTTTAATTGTTCTTTTGCTTTTTCCCCCCTTCTCTTTGGAGTTTGAGAGCCTTACTGATTTTTCTAGAAAGCAAAGATAAGGATTTTAGTAACTATGAGCGTATCAGAACAGCACACAGCTATTGCAGGATCTGCCATGGTATGAAGGCTTCTACATTCATTTTACAGCTTAGACACAATGTAGCTTAATTGGAAAAATCTCTTTTCTGATCATGTAAGCAGTGAAAGAAGACAAAAACTACACAGAATGGACCAGTCAAGAGACATTCAAAACTGGCAGTTGTAGCTCAGATAAAGGCTGTCGATACAGTGACAGCATGCTCACAGTTAAAGAGAAACCCTCTTGCTTTCTAAGGCCAGGAAACTGTGACTGTGTAGCCGCATGAGACCTCAGAACTTCATTAAAATTGTCCATTTTCACACTACAATGACATTTTGAGCTAAATGTGTTTATTTCAGAATAATTCATTAGCCAATTTTTTTTCTCCTTATATTTCCAATTGAAGTAACTTTGACCATTCAAAACCATTCAAGCATTAGACTTTTGAAACTAATTTTTAAAAAGTTAAACAGTATTCGTTATTTTTCTGTATCCTAAACTACAAGCTCAACTCTTAAAAACCATAATTAATTCAAATTTAATAAAGAACAGCCTCCAACATTAGCTTCCTCCCTCTCAAGCACACACAATGCTGCCTTTCTTTTACTCAAACACTTTGGCTCATTTCTTTCAGGCTACTGGCCTCTCTTTGTTTGCTCTGACTCTACAACAAACACTGCAGGACCTGCTTATGCTAATGATTACTGTAAAAAAAACTTAGCAAGTGTTACTAACTTTCAAAAGAACAGAACATTTTTGTGCAATTCCAGTCTCTTCATCCCAGAACACAACATATGATTCCAATAGCACGAAGATACATCTTCATTTTTCAGATTTTTTCATTGATACCCCATTTCTTAGAAGCTGCACTCTGCCACTGAGGCAGAGAAGAGACACTCGTAAGACCTATTTAGATTCAACTGCCATTAGTGATAATAGGCAACCCCTAAATTGTGAGGCAGATCAGTAAATTAAAACACAGGCTGAAGTCATTCTGCACAAGGGAATAAATCAGGTCCCCTCAACATTATGCTACAGATGCTGCCATTTGCACTAAGGGAGAAAGAATTTAAGGGTACTCTGGTTTTCTTTGTGAAACCAGTTTGACCCCAATACTCCTTGTTTATAACCCCTAAGGACTTTGCCCTGTTCCCAAACACACACAGCCAGATCTAACAAGTACTCTACTCGTTAGAAGTCAGCACCACATTTCTGCATTTTAGGACCACAATATATACTAACTCAATCCACACCGTAACAGAGATTTCTCTCATAAAATCAGAACACATTGAATTTTAAAAGCAAAAGAAAGACTTGCTACATTACCTCGTATGTGTTTCATTGATGTATATGACATTACGTAGACCCAAAGAAGGAATACTAGAATTGAAGAAGTTATCCTGTAAAATCAAGAAAAAAAGAGATTGATGGACTATTTCATTACATAAGAATAGCTTTGTCTGTTACATTCACCATAATATATAAGATAATGCAATGGTTTTCATTTATACTGTAAGCAAAGCCAAACCAGAGAAGTGCTGAACCTTCTTATGCAGTACACAAACTGTTCTGAAATGAAAAATAAATTCAAGTCACTATTCTCACATCCATTTATTTCAAAGCATTCTCTAGGCTTTACTGTGTGGTTGTACTCTTCAAGCCACAACATTTCATCAGATGCTGATGTAATTTAAACCAGGACTTGCCACAACACAGAACTCCTCTTTGAGACAGAACTTTATTAAGCCACACTGAGCATTAGTGTAACCACGAGCACTCAATGCTCAGTCTGTGACATTCAGTTTGCCAGCAGATCAAGCATCATGCAACAACAGCCCAAGGGGCAGGATATCCATCCATGGTTAGGTGGCAAATCTCCACATTCCTGCTCTGCCTGAACAACAAACTCAGGCCAGCCTTGTAGATCCCTTTTGACAGACTCCACATGCCAAGGTATTAACTGAGATGAGTTTAGGAGCACTTCCACAACAAATATTCCTTAGCAGGAAGGCCTAAACTCTACTCTTCCATATTCCAAGTAAATACCTTTACCAAGAGGCTGATTTCTTTCTACCCAAATAATACACAATTATAAAACTGGTTCCTTGCCAGGATAAATTACAGCTAAAACTACTGGAACTCTACATGTCAAAGAAGACAAAAAAAAAAGACAGCAAAGGAGAAAGATGGTCACCAGCAACAGGAGAGCTGCACAACAGCCTCACCACCAGTTCTGCAATGGGAGTCAGGTAAGAGTCATTTGTTTGTATTTTGTTTAGGACACAGCATTTGCCACAGAATTAAAATATATGACTGTGGTATGTTATTTGCAAATCAGGTAGAAATTATGTGCTACAGTGGGAGCACAGAGTCTTCTGCTCCCAGCTAAAGCAAAACTGGGCTGTACAATCAACCAATTGTTGCTCTAAGCTCTTGAGAGGAAACTTCAAGGTAGTGCTAATTTCTTTTACTATACACTGGTGATTTCTCTGTAGATCTTATAAATAGATGACATGTTCTGGCAAAGAGAAGCAAATTCGTGGTCTCTCAAACAATCACCAACAAAGTACCACTGAATGCCAGTCTATACCTGTCTATACCTGTATATACCAATGCTCTAAGGGTCAGGTCAAACCTCACTATGAAACATCCTCCAGCTGTAATGTCATACTTTAGCTTTTCGTTAGTTAACTCTTCTCCAATCCCATGTCAGGCAGAGCATGTGGTTCTGTGAGACCAACTGAACCAATATAGGATGCCCCTGCTGGCACAAAGAAGCCTAGCTCCCACCACCACAGCCTGGCCTTTCCTGAGGATCACTGTCCCTCACCTCTTAACTCGCAGCACATCTAGCACAGCCTTTAGTGCCTCAACGTCATGCAGACAAGACAAAAAAATGAAGATAGAAAGACTAAATGAATAAAGCAAGTAGTTTTCTGCTTGGTTGGGGAACTTAATCAGCCCTCAGGAGAGCAGGAAGGAAAATAATAGGGAAAAGCAAGACTTCCCACTCTCAGCCCTGGCAAGTTGTTAGTTTGGTCAACACACTTAAGGAAATTTGTCTCATTCATTCCTCTTCCTTAAGAAAAATAATGAAAAAGGCAGCTCAAAAAAAAAAAACTGGAATAGAATGAGAGGATTTGATTAGTTACTGTCTGTGCAAGGATGGTATTTTTTCCTTACAGCAGAAGGCAATAAAGGGCTTAATAGGTTGTGCCCCTTTCTTAAGTGGGATCTCAGGATAGTTAATTAGTCTCTTATTAAAAGGACAAAATACAGAACACGATTTTTATTTTTAAAGCATAATTCCCAGTTTGAGAGGAACAGCCTAATTACTAACAGGCTAATTACTAAATGCATGAAGCCCTAAGCTGAGGATTCACACACACCTTTTCGTAAGTCAAAACACTTGACTTGTCTGTTTGAAGTAGTCTCAGTTTATCTAATTGCTTGTCTTGTTGCCCATTTCATACATAGCCTTCACAGTACACTTGGATTTCTATACCACATTTGGATGTCATTGCAGCAATTTTCTGTTCTGGCAAGGAACAGAGTGAAATAACAACTTCTCTTTGGTCAAAGAGACAAGCAAATTTTCACTCTAGCCCAGCCAATAAAGGTGTAACTGAGCTCAATCTAAAGCCCAGGGTGTACACAGTCAAATTACATGATGAACTGGTTGCAAACTGCATTATGCCATTTATCAGCATTTTGCATCTTGATCTTGCAGAAAGCCTGCCCAATGTGGTTCAATAAAGTTCACATTTTAAATCAGCTTGCACAACCACTCTAGAACCATCTTGACACTGTTCCCAGCAGACAAATATTCCCACTATCACAACTGGCAGTCCTTGTCTCCAGGCTGGGCAGAGAGGCAAGGAATCAGCCAGGTATAGAAAATTAACTTGCTCTTTCAAGTACAGGACTGAGCAAGTTGGAAAGGAAGCATACTGCTCAGCATCAAAACCATATTTATTCTGTGAATTAAGAACTTAAGTGTCCTAAAAGCAAGCTTTCACATTTTCATATGCACCAAATTCCTATTATGAATCTAACAGAATGGATAATTTTGCTATCCCGTTTCCTAGTGATCATTCTGAGGAGCTGAAGAGTTTTTGCAAGGAGTAAGCCTGGACTGAGAGGTGGGAGACTAAGCACCACAACACACAAGTGCCATCCTTTAATTCCATGGCAAATTTAAAGGTAACCACAAAGAACAGTGAAAAACTACAGCACTTTATGAAGTAAAAACTTTGTGACCTTTGCCTACTCCCACAGACCTTAATTCTGAAAGTAAGGGAACTACTGCAACTTCATTATGCTGCAACTATGCATTATTGTCAAACATAATCCACCCCATAATCTTCTTACCCGGCTCTGGGGAGTGCATACATAGCAACATCGTCCCACAAATGGCCTTTTCCTGCTCAGCAGAGCCTCCTTCCATTTTAAAGTGGCAGATCGGAAGAGAGTGGGACGAGAGTTACACTCCCCCTGCAGAACAAAAGACCACTGTAAATATGCAGAAATATGTGTTTTACTGGGTATGGGAAAACTTTGAGGAAGAAGAGTTGCCACACACACACACACACACACAAATTCCCCCTCAATTGCGTAAAGCACAATTTTTTCCAAGATTTTTCTAAAATTTATAAAAATATAAGCAAAATCTCAGTGTTGTACTTGCATATCTAAGCACTGCTGCATGGGCTGACACACAAAATTTTAAAAGGAATGATAACTGTAATTAAGGAACACTAAAGAAACTGCCAGCTGAAGAAAGTGAAAGAAATTAACAGTACACTACATTGTCAGTAATGTAAAGGTGCTTGTAATATGAGCAATGTATTTTAAGGCTCATCTGAATATCACCCTGTAAAATTGCAAGAAGACTCAACGTATCCAAAACATTAACTCATGGACTCTCTAGGCACTTTCAGCAGTTTCATGCAGAGTGATAGGAACCCCTGTGCCTTCTCCAAAGTTACTCTGTCTATCTGAAGATTACAGAACAAAAAAATACAGAGTGACTGCATTCACAGAACTCATTTTCTATGTCAGGACACAATGCAAAAACTGTAGTTAAATATATTTTCAAAGACATTGACTGTTTTCATTAAAGTCTACTGAATTACTGCTTGCCTGAGAATGAGAACTTGGTTGCCATTTTAAACCATGTATTTTATTGAGAGGGAAGTTTCTTTCAGTATTAAAAGAGAAGTTACAGAAACAAACCAAAACAAAACCAAAACACTGTTTAAAATAGCACTTTTAAGTGGAAGAGAAGCAGAGTAGAAGCAAAGTTGCAAGACACAAATACAGATCATCACATACTCAACCCAGTGAGAAACTCCTAGAGTCAAAAGCCATGCTGAAGATGCTTAGAAACTAAATTGTGCAAGCATCACATTTGGCAAGCAGCATGAATTGGCAAATATTCCAAGGTTAAGTCTTCCATCTGAAATAAACAAGTATCAAGATGCTAAGCCTGCCATAATCCCTCCTCTATCACCTTCTTTAATGCTAACTCCAAAACAAACCAACTTTGCAACAATGCCGGCTTCTTTTGCTTGCCTCCAACCCCTGACTTCACTCTCCCGCATTTTCTTACAAAACCTCCTTTCTATCTCTTCTGACTTGCCTGTCCTTATTCCACTTTCTCACAGACCTCCTGGTTATTGCAGCTTGCTGTTCCATGTAACTCGGATCTAGCTAGACAGAAATCCCAGCTGCCAGGACATCTGCCCTTTCCCTCAACTCTGACCATGTCTCCATCTGTATCAAGTTCAAACTCCTCCTCTCCAGATCCTTGTCCAATTCCTCCTAACCTATGCTGCTAAACCAAGCACCACCATCCCAGTCCCCATGTGGCTCTTTTGGCTCCACCCAGACCGCTCTGCTCACTGCCTCCTTTGTCCCCTCCAAATCCCAAGACTCCCTCAACAGAGGACATACACTTTTAAAAGGCTCCTTATTTATAGCCACCAATTTTTTTTTGCCTCTTGGACTGCATGGAAAGCTCCAGCTTCAATGCCTATGTAACTGCACAACTTCAGCATCAAGCTCCTTTTCACCTGCACATTTTAAACTACTTCACTCAGAAGATCAACAAGCTTCCTATTTGACTTTCTGTTTGACTTTGGCTACTCCAGAATGGGATTCTGTACATTTCCTGCTACATAAAATCATTAGCAACATCACACCAAAAGAGACCATCAATAGGGTTTGACAGGATTTTTCTTTCCTAGCAACATTATTCCTTGGCACAGCACTGAATTGTTTGTTCCTCCTTACATTTCAAGGTCAATTAAAACCAAACTGTATCATGCATGAGACAGGTAATGCCCTATCTTCATTCTTCATAACAATAAAAAGTTCACCTCCAACTTGAAGAAATAGTAAGATCAGTATGGCCAGTAACACTCACAATTTTTACTTACCCATTCTTCACCGGAATGCTTACATCTACTGATGCTGCAGTCTGCTGAGGTGGACAAATAGGAAACATCTATTGTTCCAAGGGACAAAGCAGTTTCATCCATGACACAGGAGTTGAACTGAAGATCACAAACTGCAAAATAATATCATGTATGTATATATATGTAAAATGTGTATATATGCATGCACAGAAACACACACCTAATTTCAGTGATGGGCATCTAGCAATAAGTTAGCAAACTGGGCTTTTTTCACCTTTCAGTGAAAGTTCAGTTCCAAAGATGCTTCCTGGCAGCTAGAAATTGGCATGATTTTAATATGCTAAAAACCCAGCACATTTGACTTCCATAGACACAGCACACCAATCAGCTTCCTGCATGCTCTTCTCTCCTTGCTCTTCCACCCACAACAGGTCACTATAGTCCCTTTGTAATTTTCCACTGTTCTTTACTGCATGGTTTAAACCATGCAGCCATAAGGACACACGTCAGACACTTTCAGAAGTTTACTATTCTCTTGCACTCTGTGACCTCGCTCTTACATAATTTGCTTCTCAAGGACACCTATGATCTACAAAAACTGTCATTAATGTTCTCACCTAATCCTATCTCACAGTGTATTTTATGTGTCTGGTCTAGCTGTAGTCAAACCAGTTTGCAAATTCCTTGGGAAGAAGGAGTGCTCTATAAAAAAGCACACCCCTAAATGTGAACACGCTGCTGACAAGTGACATTTCAGTCTTGCAGGATTAAAGAGCAGTAAGGAAACCTAAACTTGCATTATTGTTTTGAAATGGAAGTTTCGTAGCTCATATAATGAGCACAGTAAATAATTCTGCCTTGGCCGAAGACAAAAGGGCAAAAATATTAAAACACCTTAGTGTTGTACAGTGTACTTGCAGAAGACTACAAATAAAACTGCTTTATTATCAAGAGCCACAGAAATAGGAATCCCAGCGTTTTCACCAAGAGAAACTGTAAAGAGGCAATACCGATTTTCCCATCTGACAGTGCAACGAAACTTCTATCATGGCCAAGCTGTGGGCCATCAGGAATGAGACTCTTCCCAGCCTGTATACTAAGCTAACATCTGCAACAGCAAGACCTAAAACTTAAGTCCGACGTTTTCGCAGTGCCTTCCCCAAGCTGCCACAAACCCATCCCGTGACACCTCCACGCAGAGAGCTCCCACTACAAACTGGAGTCTGAGCCAGTATAACCATGCAGACCTGGCATATCCCGGCACAGCCTAAGTAACTAAGTCATCCCTTTGTCTTTGCTGACTCTTACATTCAATCCGCCTTTCATTTAGATTAGTCCTGAGGCAATTACTATCTAACCCTCCCGGTAAATACAAAAAATGCCCATAAACCTCTAAACGCTCGAAGCGAAATGCATCCCCCTCCTGTTCAAGGTGACCTTGGCTGCACCGGTATATACAAAGGATGAACTCTAAAAAATACGCGATTAAAAGCCCGTGTGTGCAGCCGCCGCCGCATACCTACCTGTGAGCCAACCCGCCCCCCGAGCGCCCGCTCCCCGCTGCGGCGCTGGCGCTCTTCACCTGCCGGCCACCGCCATCCCCGCGGGCTCCAGCAGCGCTCCGGGCTCACCAGGGCTCCCTCAGCAGGGCTCCGCAGCGCTCCGGGCTCCAGCCCCGCCGCTCACCAGACCTGCTATAAATAAAACCGCGGCGCTGAGCGCGGTGCGGGTGCGCAGGGTGCCGGGTTGCCAAGGGGCCGTCCCGCGCCTCCCCGGCCGCCGCGAGGGGCGGGCGCCGGCCGCGG
>VZRF01007810.1:124983-167569 GCA_013396875.1 Vireo altiloquus
GCGGCCTTGCCCGGCCCCGGCGCTGCCCTCACGGCCCGCGCGCCCCTCGCCCCGCTGCGCTGGCGGTGCCCGTGCCCGGCCCTGCCCGCAGCCGCTCAGGCCGCCCCGGCCCCCGTGCAGCCGCCGCATGGTTCAACAGCCGCTTCCGCGGCCCCCTCCCCTGCCCAGAGAGAGCAGCGACTCACGGCTCTTTCGTTCTCAAATCTGAGCTGCTAAACGGGAAAACGCTGGAAAAATGATGTGAAATGGTGTTTAAATGGGTTTGCAGCGACTCAGAGTTGCCGCTGAGAACAATTGCAGAAATTTCGGGACAGGTATCGATCTGCCTTCCCGGCCTTGCAGCAGTGCCAGTTTGCCTTTTACTGAGAGCAAAAGTAAATGTTGATTAAGATTGCTGCACGTAACCAAACAAGGGCGAGAGTATTTTTTGGCTTTGGCATTCTTGGGCTATTTAAAGACAGTTGCTCTCTGGCTTGAGTTACAGCCCAACGTAAAGGCTCGTGCCTACATTTCTTCTCTGAATGTCCAAATCACAGCAGTGCAATGCAGGAATAAACTGACAAAATACACGATATCATTTATACTAATGCAAATACTCTGCTTACAAATTTAAGTACCACAAGGTATTAGTCTTCCTCTTAAGGTCTTCCTTATAGATGTGGTTTTGAAATTATTACGAATGAGAATTGTAAAGTAAGAATTACAACTGCCTTTCACACATAAAAGAAAATGCATAAGATGTGATAGACAAAAACCTAACTGCTGCATGCACACTGGAACTGCCCTAGTTCCCACAACTGAGTGCCTCCAGGGAATACCACTGGAGTATTAGAGCTGCTGGTTTACACAGGGCTTTCTGCAGTTTGTGGGTCAGAAGGGATTTTGAGTCTGAAGTTTCCTCCTCTAGCAAGAAAAAAAACTTAATTTTGTTGCAATGTGGTCATTGGAATAAAAGACACCAAAAGTCGGTGTACTTTTCATATTAAAAAATACAATGAGATATGAGCTAGTGAAATGTACAACTCATATAAAGTTTGTTTGTGTTTGTCTATGTAATAAGCAGGTCAGTATTTGTGTATAGCAAAAAGTTTTCTAAAACATCACATTTTGTACAAAGAAAGGACAATCTCTAATTGTATTTCGTAGACCATATTCACATACTAAAGTTTGCATCCACTTTTCTCATAATCTGGGCCAGGAATTACAAATTTGTCAGTTCTGGTGAAGGAGAGTTGGTGAAATAGTGCCAAACACCCACGTTCTAGTTTTGGTCTTGAAAAGGAACATACCCAGAATCACTGGCCACTTCTAAAATACAACCCCTTTGCTGTCCGGCTTTATTATAAAGCTTTTGACTTGGTCAACTTTTTCTTGGAGCGATTTGTTGAAAGTCAGTTGGGAAAGAGAGAGCAGATTCTGCCTTCAGCTGGCTCTGCTGCAGCCAAGAGGATTTGTAGCTGCTTCGCTAATCAGTGCTGAGCCAGGAGGCTGTAAGTGATTCACCGACAGGCACAGTGCTACTGTCACATCTGTGCCCTCTGTCACTACACCCTCATCTCGGCTTTGCTTGCTCAATGAGCATCTCACTGCCTTAGAGGATGCCAGAGAAGGAAATGCCTTTGATGTTGTGACCAGCAGCAGGGCCACGTCCCACACCCAGGGTTGCGTGGTGTTTGAGCTAGAGTGTTGGAAGCATCGAAAGGGGAAGCTCTCATCTCCACTCAGAAAAGTGAAATCCAGTGTTACATCATGTGTTTTTGTAACTCTCTTTCTATAAGGAGCAGATCACAGAAGTAGTCAAAGTCCCAAAACAATGCTGCAACCCACATCCTGATCATTGCTTCCAGCATGAGTCTACACGCAATGAGAGAAGTCAGAGCTTGAATCGTGTTAGAAGTTACATGGGAGGAGATGATTAAAGAGCTGGATTACATGAAAACGGAATATAACAGAGATGGCAAAGAACACATATATTGAGTCTAAGAAAATGCAGGAAACATAAGGCAGTTAAAAATCTTACTCATGTCTTACTTAACTAATTTAGTTGTTCCACTGCATTTGTATTGTTATATGGGAACTTCTTAGTAGGTACTTTATAAAAGACCCTCAATACTGCTTACATATGCCTGCTCTAGGTATGGAATCACATTGAATTTTTCCCATTCCAATCATAAAAATAGGGGATCAAAGAGGGCACTTGTTTTCAGTGTGTTATAATGTAACTCAGAGCAAACTCTCAGCCACTGAGTATAATACCAGCTCATCTGCTTTGCTTCCCCCTATGAAAGATGACCTACAATTAAAACATTTATGTTTAAATAAGTTAAACAAAGTAAGAGTACATTTAAAAACTAATATGGAGATTTTGGCATGTTTTTTCATTGTACACTTTTACACTGGTGTATTTTTTTCTAGTTGGAAAAGAGTTATTTCCGTGATATAAGTAAGAAGAAAAGCCTCAATAGTTTTATCAAAATTTTGTGCAGTCTCTGGGTCTGATTTTATTATCATTTATGAGAAAACTGCTTAGGCTATTCTTTAGACTGTTTTGAAAAGGATAGTAAATAGATACAGTGTTTTACTCAAACATAGTGATTCTATAAAATAATGAATTTTTCTTTTATGATTGTAGAGCAGTTTTCCTGTTTTTCTAACCTTAAAATAGTCTTGGCTTACTGGAGAATAAGTCCAGAGATAATTTCATTGCTCATTTGAAAAGGATCCTGAATTAGTCTAATGGGAATTGCAGTTTAGCAAGATCTTTTTACACTTGTATAAATCCTCAGGCTTAGTAGTAAAATCTCATTTCATTGTTGAAAGCTTGGTGGTGATGTTGTGTTGCCATGGAATCAAGCAAATGGGAAAAATTTTGGAATGCCCCGAAGGAACAGACTTTCAGAGCTGCATGTGCTCCAAAAAGCTCAAATACCGCTGGGTTTCGCTTCCAGAAAAGGGAGATTCTATCCTGCTTCCATTGAAGCCAATTGGAGCCTTGTCACTGATCTCAGTAGGAGTGGAAGCATGCCTGAGTTTTGCAATCCATCTTTTTAAAGTCCTTAAACCCAAGTGTTTAGCGTGCCAATGAGTCCAGGGAGGTGATTTGCATATGATGGCAAATGAGCAGAACCCTGGCTTTGTGTGAATAAGCTGCTGACCACATTTGTGCATAGAAACCTGCAGAAGAGAAAGAGCTGGCAGGACTCTTTTTTTTTTCTAAAATAATGATTGGTCCTTCCTATGTTTAAATTCCTCATGAAGCTTCCAGTGGAGTTCAACAAAGTACCTGTTGCTGGACAATGCTGTGGGGAGGAGGAGGGAGAAGGGACAAGGGGACTTCTTTTTACATCGCCTCTACCCAGGGTCTGTTCTCTGAGCTCATTTCCAGCGATTCCCATGATGTCACTTTTAGTAATGGAGACATGTTTACAAAAGAGTACATGGCATCCTCTTTAAAAAGAAACTTTCAACTTGGGGAGCGCCACAAAAGTTAGGAAACCAAAAACTGTGTGAGGAGGGAGTAAAGATCCAGACAAAGGTTCTTTGTTTGCAGTGACCGAACTTGACCTCACATGACTATGAACAATAATGAATATGCAGTTTGGCAGTGGCAGAACTCGGTGTCAGCAGTGTTGCCTTTGGTATACAATATATTAAGAGCATCTGAGAGTGGCAAGTGGCCACGAAATGGGCTGATGAGATTGTATGTAAAAATGGTTTGGGTACACTTTATATCTCCTTTCAAGACAAATGATTTTTTTCTCTTCTATTTCATCCCCCTTATCTTGAGAACAAATACAAAATTCATTAAGAGTAGAGTGACTCTCTCCTATGTAATATAGCATATCGTGTTTCTGTAATTTTGAAAAGATAAGGGGCATTTCAGCCCAAGCTGCTCCTAGCTTTTCCCTTGAACTTGTTACTCACATTAGTACAAAAAAGACTTTTGTTCTAACAGAAAAAAACCAGTGTAACTAACTGGTTTAAATCCCATATAACTAACTAAAACACTTCCAAACTTAGCACCATTTTTCTGTCAAGAAATTACACACATGCATTTTGTACAAATCAGAAAATCCAAACTATGCAAAGGAATTTGCCAGCATTTTCAATATAGCAATACTGCATGGCAGAATTTGGAACGAGATTCTCCCATACTCGTGCCTTGAGCAATTATCTGCCCTAACAATGCAAGCTTCCCTGTGCCTGCTGAGAGCAAGGGGGTTGTGTTGTAAGGGTGGTGAGTTCAGTTCTCCACTTTTGTTTCTTGGGGGTATTTGCAAAGCTGACACTATCCAAGAGCTGATTTTATCTGAAAAACAACAGATGAAGCAACTAATTTACTGCATATAGGCCCTAAATACTGTTGGATACTCAAAGGTATTATCCATTTGTAAATCATTAAAAATTGGAATGTGTAAGGGACTCTGGTGTTTAAAGGATACATTGCATTTGCAGGTATTTCAAGTTTCACTAATAACTTTATTGTCAAGCCAAATAAACTTCTTGTCAACTTCTCTGCAAAAAGCAAAGACTTTCTTCTCGTCTAGTTCTCTCTTCAGGAATCCAGAACTGCTTTCTACCCTTCCAAAGGAGAAACCAAGAAATATAACAGAAAACAGAGAAATCTGAGAACAAAGGGCAGTGTGGGCAATTTTGGAAAAATGGCATCTCATAGAAAAATCACAAAATTGTGATCTTACTGAATTTGCTGTGACTCATCCTTGAGTCACAGAATTGCAGGTTGTTCTAGAATAACAAAACCTAATTTTTATGGGGTTCTAGGCAAGCGTTTAATCAGCATCTCAAAAGGTACTTTTCACTGCTCAGGTTTGCTGTATTGTAAAGCTGCTGGCTTTAGATGGACTTGTCACATCCTGTAAAGTACTGCAGATATTGGAAGTCCCGATCAGAGGCAGCTCTTTCAACAACAGTGCTCAAGAGGCTTTGCAACAGATTGTGTGACCCAGGTGTTGGATCACACTATATCCCACCCCTCCCCTCATTTTCAGCTATTTGGGACCATAATCAAGGCAGTGCTGGGTGGGACATTGGAAGAGTCTTAATGCCTTTGATATGAAAGACACAAGATCTGTTGGTTGGGAAAATTTCTCAGAATTTTGGAGCCATCTTTTGAAACACCTTGGGAGAGTTAGGAAAGTGTCTGGGCATCTGTTCTGCTCTGATGCAATGGTTGTGATGCAGTCTGCCATATATTTCAATGAAGGCTTTACACTCCCAATATTTTCCAATCTCTTATGTGATTATCTCATATAGATGAACAGTGAGACACCTCCAAAGGGCAACACTCCCTGCTCCCCAGTTTATCCAAGCAAACAAAATGGATTTGCTGATTTTTGGCTTTGCAAAAAGCACAAAGGAACTAAAACACTAAAACATCCCCATAGATGTCTAGATATATTTCCTTTTTGTAAGTCAGTCTCACTAAAAAATAAAAGGTCTCCAGCTTTTGTTTACCATAGATATATATATATTTAATTACCTTAATGTAACTGAAATTTTATCTATGAACACAATCAACAAAAAGTAAACTATAAATTTTGTCTCAGCACAACAAAATTAACTGAGAACCCTGACAAAAAGCAGTTTTTTGCTTTTGGCCTTCTCTCTGCACTAATCTGGCTACACCAGTTGTTACATTCCAATTCTGACACTCAAATCATGTTGAGCAATTTTCCCACAGTGTGTTTCCCAAACAAAGGCATTTTTCCCACTCCCCCTTATGTGTCTCTTGCATCTGGGAACTGCAGAAAAATGTCCTTGTTTAAATCCTAAGATCCAGCCAACCATTGTATTGAAAGGCTGGATTTCAAAAACTATGGGTGATCATTTGACCAAAATGATACCAACTGACCCAGCAAAAGCATACTTTTTCAGATACTAAATTACAGATATTCAACTCATATCATGATAAAAATCTTACATAGGGTTTTTTTTCACTGTTTGAAGCATAACCTAATACTTTCCTAAGCACATTATACCTTCATGAGAGAATAAATCTTTTTATTTGTACACCCTAAAGTCTTAAATTGCCTAGTTATTCCAGAATATTCACCTGAAATGGCAGAGGCCTTGAAAAGGGTATAATCTGTTTCTAGGAGATGATGTTTTTGCAGGTCCAGTCTTTCCCCTTTATGGAAGAATAGAACATATTACTAGCTTTGTGTTTCACACATGACCAGCCATTGCTTCAGGAGAAATTACATGGGTCACAGCATGACAGGCTGGATTTGTAAAGCTGCTTGTAGGCTGAGTTACCCCACAGCTCTTTCACATTTAGGATAATGAAGGGTCATATACGTCTTGTTTATTCTTACTACACTTTCCCCTTCCATTATTTCCCCAGGATGAATAAAGCAAGAGTGGTTTCTGGAAGGTACTTGTTTATTTTACCTTTACCTACAAGAAGAAATTAAATATTCCCTGAAGCAAAGTACCCTAGGCTGTAGGACAGGGATGTTTTGAGCCAGGTCTTTTGAGGGAGAAAAGTGATTGATGCCTCTGATTAAAACATTATCAATGAGATACAAGAAAAGATTATATCAGATTTTGGCTTTAAAAGTCCTGTCTTTCAGAGACACAAAGTCACAAAGAAAAAACTTTTCATCCAGCATTAAAAAATTGAGCAAATTTGAGCACCTGTTTATCAGCATAATTTACTGAAAGCATCACAGTGGTTCAGGTAAACTAGAATTGGTGTTAACTCAGGTTGAAAGACAAGATGAGGAGCCTCTTGAAACCACAGCATCTTATTTCTTCCGAGGAAAAACATTAGCAAACTGCAGATAACCACCTCTGCATTTTGTGACTGAATTTTTTAATTAATGTTATGGAGTGACTATAGTGGTGTGATTTTATCGTAGAAGCTTAAGGGTTAGGAAGGAACCTTAGAGATCATCTAGTCCCAAGCCCCCCTGCCATGGGCAGGGACACCTCCCAGTACACCAAATTGCTCAAGGCCTTATCCAACCTGGCCTTGAACACTTCCAGGATTGGGGCATCCACAACCTTTCTTAGCAGCCTGTTCCAGTATCTCATCACCCTCAGAGTGAAGAATTTTTTCCTGATATCTAGCCAAAGTTTCCCCTCTTTCAGTTTGTAAATATTATGATTATATCATCATAATAATAATAAGTATAATGTAAATGATAAATTATAAATGTTATATTTATATTATGGAATACAAAAAAGTGATGAGCAGACCAGTGCCCTTTAAATGTGCATTCAGAAATCTGCTTTAGTGGTCGGAACATACTGGGCATGCATGTGCCTCTAGCTCTTCCTTGCAAAAAGGTTTCTTCTCATCCTGAGCTACTGCAACATCTCTGAGGTCAAACTGAGCTTCCCCAATCAAGCTCAGTTGTGTTTCCCCACCAGCTTTTTTCACGTAAGAACTTTCTGTGCATTTTCACATGTGATGTTTCACTGACACATTTTTTGAGGATAGCTAATGTTTATTATTTCTTACATGACGCATGTTCAGAATGGGCTAATTAAGTTAATGCATAAAAAATACTTGAAAAGCCAGATCAGAAACTGGAGAAGGCTCCTGTGCACTTAAGAAATAATTTCTGGAACAGTCTTCCAAGAGAATTATGTTGCAAATATCAGCCTCATGTCCAACCTACATCATGGCATCATCTGACATTTTTGGCCATTCCTCATTCAGTTTCAGCTCCTCTGGTAGATCATTAGTATGTATGGGCCAGGAGGTACCATTTGTAATCCTATCCAGTATGATGAAACATGGAGCAAAATTTCATAGTTTGTTTACCCAAGCAATACCTGTTACTAAAAATAACTTGGTTACTATATTTTAACTAATACTTCAAGGACTGGCATGGTTATCTTATCTGCTTCCGATCAGCCCTCAAAATGAGAGCAAATATATTTTGAAATATAATTTATTTTCTAATCTAGATGTTGTTAAATCTCATTAAAACAGAGATATGGAGAAAAAGTCATCCATGTCTGTACTTAGAATATTTGGAAGCAGAACCATGCAGAGCCAATCAAGGAGTCCATATGCAATTTTGCAACTTTGTGGTCAATAGCATGATCCACTCTCTTTGCTTCTCAGCTTTTTCTGTTCCTCTGAGGACTCCATGTAAGAGGTTTCCTGACCATAGTTGTATGTGGTATCCCTGTGGTCAGTTAATATTTAGAATCTGAAGAGGCTCTATACAAAGTAAGGTGTGCACGATAAGTGTAAATAAGGTGCTCTATACAAAGTAAGAGGACCACACTAGAAAATATATCCTGGTGGAGCCCTCCAGGGAAGAAGTGCCTGAAATGTAACATGTGTTTGCTATGGGAATTCAAATGAATCATATAGAAAGGTTTTTAATTAATGGTGGAGAAGGAAAGGAGGTAATGTTATAGCTAAAACATTTTAAATTCCCACTGTGTCTATAATCCTTCTGATTTAGACTTAAAAATCTGTTTCATTTTTGCTAAACTGAGATTCCTTTTCTCATCTCCATTCTCTTCACTTTCTTCCATTTCAGGCTAAATTCTGTATTTAGTGCAATGTCCAAGATATCTTTAGACTCATTTTCCTCAGTACAGATCCTGACTTAGCCTAATTAAAATTAAATACAAGAAAAAGAGCTAAACCAGTAACCTTAGTCTAAAATAAATTTCAAAAACCCTCTTTTGAATGTTGACTATGTCTTCTGATGTCTTCTCTAGCTACATGTTATTTGTGTAACAAATCCTTGGGGTAAAATCATAGCATGGCAAAAGCCAACAGCAAATCTCCCTCCCAACCAGGAAAGCTGCATCCCTGTGGTGTATGATACAAATATCACAGAACTTAAATCCTCTATTACAGGACAACCACAGCTACCTACCTTCTGAGCCCTACTTAAGCTTATACTTCTACATTAACCAAGCACTTGATTTATGCAGGGAGAGCTTAATTAATGTAAAATTTTTTTAACCGAGAGTAACCTTTGAAACCACGCTTACACTATCAGCTGTGATTTGTGCAGAGCACCTCACGGAGCTGCAATCTATGCATCCTTACGTAAGGGGCATTAAGAAGCAGTTACACAACTTAATGCAAACACCACCGGCAGATGGAAATCCATGGCACAGACAGGATCTTGAGTAATCATCAAAGCAGTGCCAGGAAGCAAATTCTACCTGCAGAAAACATTTTTTCATGTTAAATCCATACCATGTTGCTGGTAGCCTTAATAGTCTGCCACGAAGGGGATTTTCATTGTAAATTTTTTATCCTTCAAAACCTGTTAATACAAACTGTGACCAATGCTGCCGGAAAATGTGTGTGCAATTCAACTCATATCTTTACTGACTGCAATAATAAACTTTTGGTCTAAAACAAACAGGTCGTTAGCAAACAGATACTTTTGTGCACTGAGGTTACTTGGGCCTCTTTCCTGTCATCCCACTCACTGTTCTGGCACTTAGAGTTTGATGTCTGGGTAAGTCTTCATTTCTCAAATTTAATACAGGGGAAGAACATACTCCATTTTTCAGTTCACAAAGTTTATTAGCGTCCTTTAATTAAAACTGTTAATTCATGCAATACTTTTATCTCAGGGGTTAACTTAGATTATAGGGTATGCCTAAAGTCAGGCAGTTATGGCTATCCATGTTCTAAATTGAAGAAATTATATCCAATTATCTTTTTGCTGTGTTCAGAATATTTTTTAAAGTTGATGTAATTTCTTGATAAAATATTTCATTTTTAATGAAAGGAGCATTCCAAGACCCACTTTAGATACTTCATAGTGCAGAAGTTGAAGTGCTATACAAAGTATTGTATGGGAAAGACTCTGGTCCATTTTACATCAGTAGAGATTGGGATGACTCCAAATTTTCACTGGTATAACAAAGTAGAATTTTTTCCTCAGCCAAGATGCACAGGGATGGCAAGACAAAACTATGTGGTCAGAAATTCTAGCTGATAGATGAGTAGTTTATCACAGTTTAACTACATGACATCTTCAGAAAACATTCAAGTATTTAAAACATCACCAGGCCTCAAATAAGACACAGGTGGGTTTTTTTCAGTCTGTGGCATTGCTTGCTTCCTTGACTGATGTGTTCATAATGGATAAAGAGGTTATGTTTTTGAATCAAATATAATCAAACAGCAATAAAATAGTAATACTGGATAACTATGGCAGATAGAGTTGTACTGCATTAAGGGGGATAGGAATGCTGAAAGAAGTTTGGGGTTTACCTTTTTCACAGCCTGATAAGAATCCACCCATCCAACTTTGCTTCTAACCCACCAGTCTATTTGCCCTGTTGAGTATCCTGTTTTAGTCTTCCATCTTTCCAAACAAAAACACTTGGAAATACTGAAATAAAAACATTCAGTCACTGAAAAGCCTACCCAACAAAGCCCAAAGACCAGGTTTAAGAGTCACCTGAAGACCTGACCTTTCCTGGTTCATCTTCTCCATTTTTTTCCCACCTCTCAACAGAAAGAAAATACTTCATTCCTTTGGGATTTTTTTTTGCTAAAACATGCCAGTGGGAAAATATATCCCTCCTCAGGGAGGTGTGCAGTGATCTAGAGAGGAGAAATGATCCACCTGAAAAAGAAGTCCTCATCAACCATCACACTGGTCCAACTGCAGAGGCAGCAGAAGGTTGTGAGGAATACCTGAGGGAGCTGTGCAGAGTAGCAGAGCCATTAGAAGAAATGTCTGTGGAGCTGTGCTCAGACAGTCACATCCCACTGCTTGTAAGGAATAGCATTGTTTCCTGTTATTGGAGGAGAGCCTAAACATGGGGGAGAGGGAGCCCCAGAATGAAAACAGACTTCATGGAGAATGAGGTCAAATCGTGGCTTTAAAAAGTACATGCTTTACATGATTTATCCATGTTAGGGCTTAATTTTGTTTTCTGGGAGTGAAAAAAGGAAAATAACTTATATACTGATAACATCTTTTCTCTCATTTAAATTCAGTTAAAAAAATAATAATCCAGTTTTTTTGCCTGCCAATAATTCAATTTACCAGAATATATTTGTAATAATTCCCTAATTAAAACTACATTACATTTGTCAGAGCCCTTTAGGCCACAGTAATGTCAATGGGATTAATCACCAAAGCATTCTTCTCTTGATCAGGGTGTTTTGCTCAAGTATTGCTACAAGTTACATCCAATTCAGCCATGATTGAGAACACTGTAATTGTGCTGAGCAGGTTCACGAAATAGGTTTCCAAAGTGGTTTCTGCCACCTACGGTTTGGAAAGCAGTGTACTCCCATATGGGATGGCTTCTTCCCTTGCCTGTTATGCAAACTGCCATTTTATCTCTGTATGCTCAGTTAACACTGTGCATACAAACGAAAGGATCTATGAGTACAGAAAAAATCAGGGAAATGTGATGAAGCATTTATGTATCAACTTCTGACCTTCATATCTTAATTTTTTAAATATTTCTTTGTACTGGTTATTCCAGAACTGTCTGTCATCTACAAAATCCTAATGGTATTGTTTTAACTAACAGGTACATACAAACGTCATTCCATGGACTTATTTTTAATCAGGGATTTCTCATGCTCAATTAAAAAATAGCAACGAAGGAACACATAAGATAACCGTAAAACAGGCAGTGATTCTGAAAGAAATTAAGTTGCTCTGCTTCACATATTGCTCCACTCTATGACACCTGAGAAACATTTATTTTCCAGCCTGCAAGTATCCTGGGCACTGTATGGACACCTCTAATTGTATTTTCTTTTATGCAAAAAATATGGCAAAATAACTGATGTATTACCATGGTCTGCCAATCCTGCCACATATGTGGTCATGAGAAGGGACATAAATAAAATCTACCTGGATGGAGAATGATTCATACATGAAGAGGAGGTACCCAGGAGAGGTGCCAGAGATGATCTCTGTCCCCTGCTATTTTATCTGTCTTGCTGAGGCACTTACAGGGTTCCCATTACGGTGATGCCAGAATATATAAGGGCATACAGCTGTTCTTACAACACTCAAATGGGGTGGACAGATTACATGGGTTATCCCAGGTCAGAAGTTTGAAGATCATTGCACAAGCTTCACATGCTTTTGATGGGTAGAAGGTGTTTATTGACCATTCCTATATAAATCATCACCTAACCTCATTACCAAAGCATCCAAGTGTTTCTCAAGCATTCATGCTAAAATAGTCAAGAAGTCCTATCTTGGAAGTTTTATTGGACGTGAACCAATGGCTGAAATGACTTGTAGCCTTTCAGTGCACAACAACTGCTCTTTTGCTATGGCTGTCAAGATAAATATATTCTGTAATGAGGCTTCTAAATGTGTATATCAGTCATTACAGTCAGAGAGTGTGAAGTAAAACTATATTTCCCCCTTTGTCCATGTGGTCATGGGGCAGCATGGTACCTGAAACTGATTTGGAAGCAAAACATCCCTGTGTACTTGCATGAAGAAGTTATACCCAAAATATAAATACACGAATATGATCTTGTTAATTTACTGAAGCCAGCAGTGACATTTCTGCGTGGGACACAGGCATGTTACCATCTACTCTGAGTGATGTAGGTTGAGTTTGATGACTGGATGTCACCTGATGGCTTCTCCTGTAGAAGTACCCATTGCTGGTGGGCTGAATAGCACTTTAGTTTGTAAACTCTATACATGTGCTTTGCCACAAGTGGAGGAATAATGCCCTTTATGCAATTTTTTTGTGATTTCCTGTCAAAAATGATTAATATTTTTATAATTACCTTTATCTGTAAAATGGCAATATACTTACCACCCTGGTAAGAGGTTGGGAAGGATAATTGGAGATGCTCTTAGACTGCTGAATGTTAAGTCCTGTAAGAGAGAGAAATATGTGATCCACTGACATTTGATTAACACACTCCTATGTCATCACCTCTGCAGCCTTTACTGCAAGAAAGGAGCAAGGCTGGATTGCTCAAAATTAATAATGGGTTTGGACACCACCTGTCAATGAAAAGTAATGTGTTCCATATATTTACATATTTTCCATTAAAATACCTCATTTTACAGTTTCATCTAAACATTTTCCACCAGTACCATCTTTCTAGCACAATGGATTAGTGTATTGCCCATTTTTGGAAGCTGGACTAGATGAACTTTAAAGGTCCCTTCCAAACCAAACTCTTCTCGGATCCAATGATTTTACTGATGCCAATACATGTTCATGCTCAATAACCTTAGGCAGCAGTAATTTGCTCCAGATTTCACTATTTTTTCTAAAAAATTCTTTTTTTAAGCCAACTCATATTTTTTATTCTTGATTGTAAAGCCACAAGGATATAGTGTAGCTATCTAGACAAAATCCTCATGACAGAAAACCTGCAACCAATAAAGGTACCAAGGAAAAAGCATACAAGGACAAATGTCACAAAGTTCCAGATGCCAAAGACACATTCTGCAGCAGCACCATTGCAGCAACGTAATGAAGGATGTTTTCAACACATATTTAATACATTTTAACTTTTACTGGTGACAATTCAAGGCTAATAAAAATCAGAGGGGTTGGACTGGAACTGATTTCAGCAAAGCTAGATTTTCACACAATGCACCTGTTCAGATGACTTTGGAAAGATCTGGGCTTCACCTTTCATATCTTCATGCTGAAATATCTTGGCTATTTCAGCTGTAACCTGTGTGAGGTTTAAGACTAATTTAATACATTAACCTTAATATGATGCAGTCAGATGTAGGAGCCAACCAAACCTAAAATGTTCTTCATAGGTTTTAATAGCATCTTGCACTAGAGCTGATTGGATGTTTTTGCATGAAAGAATGGATGGAATTATTACATAAAGTTAGTCTTTGTGGGAATTTTTGTTGTTAATCACCTCTCATTTAATCTAAAAATAAGAGCAATTTTGTCCTAATCACTTACTGAAAAATGAAGATGTCAGCTCAGAAATACTGCAGCACTTATGGAGAGAGAGGATGAGCTCACAGTTTAATAGTGAGAGTTTAATATCAACAATATCATTGTGTTTCAGGAGAGATGCAGTCCAAAGGCAGTTTCCTGCCTTCATTCTCCTTTTCATGCCAGGATCCTTGTCAAGGTTATATGTTCTACAACATCTGCCCTGATATAATGCATCCTGAGAGATTTTGTCTGACATTAAAGTTCATGCACCTAAATGCATCCCCCCAGGTCTCTGCAGTGATATTTCCGAACAGAAAAGCTTTTCAGTTTTCTCTCTTTGAATTCTGTGGACAAATCTGTGATCCCAGACTAACTTTTCTCTGTTCTGTTTATATGGACAGCATTGCACACGCACGGCAATATTTCCAGTAAGTTCAGACATGCAGGGCAGTTTGAGGCAGAAAAGCACTAATAGATAATACTGATCCAAATTAAAGTCCTGACCCTCAAACATTTATGGAGCTGAACTGTTCCCTCTCAGGAGGGGAATCTCAGTGATGCTGAAGAGGCTTGTGACATATGTATTACTCACAGGAGCCATGGTGCAAGACTGGAAATCCACTTCCAGCTCATTATGCATGTATGGTTTCAGCTGTCCTAATGGCAGGCTCCCACAGACACACATTTTAACTGTGCAGCAATGGGAGTAACAAAACCTACAGCCATTCAGCAGTGCAACAGCTGAATGTACTGCAGCAGACACCTCTCCTCAGCAACTGGGATGAGCTGGTGCCTGCTGCTGTGCCATACTTCAGCACTTTCCATGGAGAGGAAACAGGGCAGAATGAGAGCTGTGAGGAGTTCTCACATTTTTACAACAGCATGTCTAAGTGTTCATAACATGACTTCAAAATTTCCATTTCAACCCCTGGATATTCATTTTGGAAAGAATAGGGCTGAAGATGCGATAGCAATAAAAGACAAGATGGAAGGATAGACACAGCTCACTCCAAATCAGAAGATTCATTATATAGTCTTCTTAAATGTATCCCTGTAAGAAATCAGATTATTATATACTAATACCTAGAAAATCCAGTTGCTGATATGTCTAGTAGATACTCAGATGAATGAGAACAGACTTGACGTTAATCAGGTGGGAAAGTCTGAAACAGCAACTCAGAAAACCATTGTGGGTTCTTAAATTTAGAGGGGTTAACCATCTGGGGCAATATGGCATACCTTATGACCACGATTGTAGCCCCAGATCTAGGCTGAGAGGACCTGTGATTCTGCCTCCGTGGGCATCTGTGAGACCTACAAGGTCTGCAAGGTAGCATGTGGTGCTCTAGGACAGTCAAAAGGGGTGATAATTTTGAGGTTTTTTGAAAAGAAAACATTATTAGCACAAAACTGGGGTGGGCTTAGAGGTCCAAACAAGTTATATAAATGATTTTCCACACCTTGATCTTCCGTCTGCTGTGCCTCCTACAACCTAGAAAAATGTCTTTAGTCCTGCTGAGTCCTGCTAATACTGAGAGATTACTGAGAGGCTAAGGAAAAGAGGAACTGGACTGAAGGACCAACGCACTGGGTGAGCTTCAGCCAGATAAGCCTTGATATTTATATCTGTCTCTCACACTAGAAAGAAACATTCATTTCTAGGGCACAGTCCTTCTGATCCCAGAGCAGATGCCTCAAGCATCCAGATGCATCGCTCATAACAGGCTCTGAAGGACCTGGTTTCTCTGCACTGAATATAAAATTGGTTTAAGTTGACTATTCCAAATATAGACAAACCATTGACTTCCAGTCATGCCAAACCCCATCCCAGCTGACAACCTTGACAATCCAGTGTTAGAGCAAATCAATGAAGAGTTTATCTAGATGCACAGGACTGATAGGATACCCTGAGACATTTGTAGCTACTCAGTGCTACAGCTCAAGGAAGTCAAAGCCTGGACTTTGAAATATAAACAAGTTCAGATTGGTCATCTAAGGCTTTATGCAGCTCAAATCTCCTTCAGCAGAACTTTGCAGCTCCATCTTCCCTGCAGGGTTGCTTCTGTCCTTGGAGAAGACATTAATCCTCCCACTGAGGATCTCCGAGGATCTTGCTGTGACTGAGCTAATTATAGATAATCTGCTGATGTACAATTAAATGTGCTCACCAGCACAGTTTGAGGGGTGCATGGTATGCTCTGCTATGCCAAGCAAAAGGATCTGAGAGTGGGCAGGAATAAATACCAGCTTGGACTGCAGGAGATTAGTGATCTGGAGCACCTGCTGTGTGACAGACACATCCAAGCTTGGGTGCCAGTTCAAACAAATTCCTTTAAACAAGGATGCTTTGTCATGTGATGTTAGGAAATAGAATTCCTCCTTAATCAAAATTAAGGAATCATTTTTGAATATTTGCTTTTTACTAGAGACCAGAGGAGAAGTGAACAAAACTGCTTTTCCACCCAGCATGCTACAAATATTGTAAGAAGAGACAATTCTCCCAGTAAGGAAGCTGAAAGCTAAAAATATAAGGCAGAGGCTGAAGGGCAGCCAAAGGCACAGGGTGATATTCCATGTCTGTGATCACACAGCTGGCCTGTGCCCAGGGGCTCTTCTCTGTCCCCACAGCACTACTTAAATACATCCCAGAGCATGACAGTGCAGATGAAAAAAGCCTCTAGAGATTGTAGAAAAAAAGGGTTGCATGAAATTATGTCCTTAAGTTAACATGAAGCTAAAGTTCACCATCAGTGCAAGGGGACAGGGGGCAGAATCTGCTGCTGAATGACTGATCCCACCAGCACCAACCAGGGACTGATGGAACCAGCAGTGGGAGTGGATTATGAGCAGTCTCTAATTGGATCACAAAGTTTTACAGAAACCTCTGCACAAATCAGGAGTGAGCCTTAGGAGAGATCTAAGGCACAGCATCATTCCTTACTGATCTGGACACACAGATCTGGAAAGGGGCTTTGTACTACCCCAAAGTTTCCCAAGTGCTTCCAGTCTGAACACAAGGAGATGTAAGAAACATCTTACAGGAATGTGTTCTACATAATGCTGCAGAGTCTTTCTGTCTTCCACACCTAAAACTTAACCAATACAAAAAAAGACAATACAAATAAACAAACATACCTTAGCTGAAGAGTCTCGGTGAGAAAGTCAAGTGGAAATTACGTCCTCCTAAAAGTTTCTGCAACTGTCACAGACACCCAGAGCTCAAAAAAACCCAAGAGACGCTCAGTGAGCACTGTGAGTTTCAGAAAAAAGTCCAAAATATTTTGTTCAAGTCATTTCTTCAAAGTTAGGATCAAAAATATAGAAGCCAAATGAAAAAAAAAATTAAAAAGCATCAAAGTACAAGTAACAAAATATGAAAAATGCAAGGAAAGTGCCCAATACATGTGATTCCCTGTGCCAGGGCTAGCACCTTGCATGTACGTACTTGAACATAACAGGATTTATTCCTGTCCATGGACTACACAATGTATTTATATTTGCAATTGATGTATTGCACAATGCAATGAATAGCAAAGTAATAACAGAGAATAAATTAGTTTCCTTGGCACCAGGTTCTTGATAGTACTAATCTTCAAATAGCACATGACTCATTAGCAATTCCCTTTCATAGGCCAATTTAAAGGGAACGATATAGAAGTTCATCAAATTCTGCCCATACAGACAGCTAAATCCTGTTCAGACAACCAGTTTATATAGGTGTTGTCTGTGAGGTGTATTGTCCACTAACCAGAGTCCTGAGCCAAAGATTATTAAACAAAAGGAGTTACCAGAGAAGGATAAGCATGGAATAAGTAAAGCCCTATTTTTAGGCTATTACATCTATGAGAAACAACAGTCATCACAGAAAAGCAGACTATAACCTTTAGGTGAATTAACAGCTACCTGTTTTACAGGTGGGAGAGAATTAATTTTTTCTAAAAAGAAGGTGGCAGAAGAATTGTTTTGGAAAGGCTGAATGCCCTCAGTGTTAACATCATAAGACTTAAGCTATCACTGTGGGTTGTTTCAAGGACAGCACAAGACATTCCAACACATCACAGACAGATTGCTGGCCTCCATTACATTCAGTCAAGAAATATCTTTGTTCCAAGCCTTGCTTTTCATTACTTCTTTGTAAGAACAACACAGGGAGTAGAAATTTAGCATAGGGGAGGCAGGGGGTGGATGCAACACACTTCCAAACACTGCCTAGTTAATTACAGCTGCGGAATCATACTCAATTGGAGTGTGAGCCAAATAGATTCCAGGTGTTTTTAATTACTTGTTGCTATATTAATGTTACTTCTATAGTGATTAGAAAAGCTGTGACTCAGAAAAGAGCCACCACAGGAATGGCAAGTATTTCAAACCGGAAAGAAACACACTGGTCTTTCCTGATGCAGATCCCCCAAGTGGTAAGGTGGTGAACATAAAAGGGAATCTTAGAGCAGATAAAAGAATATTCTACTTAACTGATGCATGTTATTAAATACCTATTAAGACATGAGTAGCAGAGAATGTTGTGGGGGAAAAAATTGATGAAGTCAGGTCTGCCGTGTAAGCGGTTTGGGAAGAGCAGACCCTGCTAAGCTGAGAACTCGAGTGAGTAAATCCCCACTGTCTCTGCATGACTGATTCCTGTACCCGCAGCTGGGTGCTTAGCTAAGGGTGTTTCACTCCCACAGCTCCACACCAGGCTGCACCTCTGGCTCAGCTCAGGATAATGTGCCTACACATCCATGAACACACTGAAGAAGTGCCCATACACCCTTCTCTGCTCTGCCCTAAGAGCAGATCCCTCCACTGCTTGGTGCTCACTTGGCCTCCCATCTTATTTCCTTTTTCTCATTCACTTACCTGGTTGCATTTCTTTTGCCTTTCAATGTTTTTCAAAATCAAATGAATGCTATGCAAAAGCTGTGTTAGTGCAACCTTTACCTGCCAGGTCAGGAAGATGGCAAAAGCTCTCAGGCACACAGGGATGGGGGAGAAGTGCAAACAAGAGCAGTTATGTCAGACACCTTCGGAAGCATAGCCAAAGGCAGGGTCAGAGAGACCAGAACAGTTAAAATCACTCAAGTCCTACCCTGAGCACTGCAGTAAGGCTCAAGAAATACACATATAAATCATTCAAAATCTCAGGAGTCTAAAAATGCATATAAAATTTTCCCTTTCATTGTGTAAGAAAAGGATTTTCACCTGAGAAGCAGATATTTCTTATAGAAGACTTTTGACCACAAAACACTGTATCTCCTAAAGGCATCTCTCATTTTAGGGCAGAAATAAAAGCAGGATGCAGAGGCTGAGTATTCTTCCGTTCCCTATCAGCTACTTGTTAGCTATTTAGAAACTCATTAACTTGCAAAAGAGACCTTGGCCCTAATTAGTGCCTGGACTGGTCAGCCTGCCTCTTTCTCCTTCACCTCTGCCCCTCAGAGCCTTCTACAATGATTAAAGGAAACCACACTTCTTTGGATGATTTAAAAAATGATATTTTTTGAGCTATCAGGATCTGCACACAACTGTTGAATTCAGTTCTGCCTTGGAGCTTACCAGACCACTCCAGAACTCTCCAGCTTGCTTTGGCACCCTAGTTCTTCATGCATACATGCATCACTCTTAAATCCTTCGCTAAACCAGGCTTTGTAATTTCCTTTCCTTGGCCTTTCATGCAACAGAATCTGTTTTAACTGTGATTGGAGTGTCACCAAGGCCATTCAATCAACTGTTATGTTTTTGCTAATCCTGCAATCTTTTTAACACTATCAATAAGAGGGAAATTAATAAAAAATGGATTAATTCCATCTTCCAAAATTATAATGTATTTTGTATGTAGATATGTACCCTCCATCACAATGACAAAAAGAACTTGTCAATATAATAGAAAAACAAGAGGACTCCTCACTTTAATTTCTGTCTAAATGTGTGCAGTTAACACTCTCAGTAAGTTCAGTAAGAATGAGCACTAAAAGATAAACTGTAAAAAAGCAAAATGAGAAAAGTTACAATTGCAAACCACAAGCACAGTCTTACTTGGGCTCTTATGCAGTTTAATGTCTGTGGCCAGTATATGCAAATTATTTTTTATTTTTTGAATTTCTTCCAGTGTCTCGGAAATGTATTTCACATTCATCATGTCTGTGGAAGGAAATAAAGGCTGCCATGCCCTGAAACTGGATGACTGGACATGGGATCCTCTGCTGCACAGCCACAGGTGCACTCACAGTCCAGCTAAAGCCATCTTCTTCCCAGGTAACTGTGATAGTCCTTATTCACCAAAATTAGAAGAAGCAGTGTCCTTGCAAATGGACTATCAAAATAGTCAGTACAAGGGATATAAAGTACTAATACTACCCTAACAACTCTCTAATTAATATAATTAATGTAAGTGCTACCTAAAGACTCTTATCTTATTGTAGATATGCACACAGTGTTACAGGAAGGCAAACTAAAGCTATCATAATTCATTATCATAATTGTATGTTAATGATAACCCTAGATTTCTTTTTCCAAAACAATGTTTGGAAAACACCATCACTACAGCAACAGAAATTCCAGCAAGAATGAGGATAATAAGCTCCTGAAGGGTAACTTACTAGCAGCAATTAAATTAAATTAAATTAAATGGCAATCAAAAGATTTCTCAGCCTGGTAAAAATAATAAAATATTTCAACAAAATATGATGCCATTCTACACAAGGAATTTCTTAACATTATATCTAAGAGAGCCATTAAGCTATGAGTCCATTTAAAATAGAAGTCAGTGACCTGTTAAAAATGTTCCTGTCCTGGCATCCTTACCTTGAGTAGTCACATATTTACCAAGCTTGAGCCAAAGGTATGGTCAAACCACTGATTAAATGTTTCCTGAATTCTACTGCTGTTTTCCTTAGGATTCCATATATGTGTGTACCCTGACCACATTTTTCTCTTTTCTTCTTTACATTCTCAGACACAAATTTCCAGTTCTGTATTAACTTTGTATTAACCAGTCCTTTTATATTCAAACACAATTTCACTCACACACTCAGGCATTTCCAATTTCTTAAAGAGTAATCTTTGAAAAGAAACATACTAAATAAGTGTGTTTTTCCTAAGTAAAAAATTTGGTCTATATTACTCTTGGGAGAAAAGACTTCTGCTTTAGAGAATTCTGTGACAACTTTCCCAAACAAGAAGTGCTTCCAGATTTGTAAGCACAACTGATCAAGTACCAGACTTTTGATCCTGAAGAGCACTGCAGTATTTCCACATTCATCCTCTGTGGAATTTGGTTGAAGAATTGAAGTAATGAATTCTATAGAAATATGGATATATTCTAAAGATACACTTTCCAGATGGGGTAGAGCATTATCTCCTTACCAGTTCTCATTTTTAAATAACTTAAGGGCAAAGGACCCTCTTCAGAGGGAAAACTGCTGTGCCAAATGCCCTTCTCTGCCAATATTCTCAGGGCAATAGCTCAAAGTTGCTCTCAGTACTGCTGGAGGCTCCTGTACTTGCAGGATAAAGACCAATCTGAAGAGTATGTGGAGGGCTCATCAGCCTTGTAGTAAAGTAGTGTCACTGCAGGCAAAGTAACTTCAATTGGAAAAGGTATGTGGTGAAAGATAGGAGTTATTTTTTAAAGAAGCTTTTCTGAATGAAACCCAAAATGCAATAGATTTATTTGGCAAATAGAGAGGAACAAGCTTCCAGTGCTGATAATAGTGGAAAGAAGTCCATCAGTTTTGCAATCCAGAAAAGAATTAGATTCAGATTCCTAACTAACTTCTTTTAAAAAATATGAATTAGGCATGTAAATCACTTCGATCAATTTTTAAAAGGTACTTAGGTGCCAAGCCTCCTAGACTTAAGATATTTACCCCTAAACAGGAAGTTTTGCTGAGAATACTACATCATTTAAAATTTTAAAAAATACAGCATACTGGCCAAGCAGAAAAAGCTCTTACCATCACCATAGTCAACCACTTAAATCATCAGCATGATTGATCTCAATGACCTTTAATCCCAATGGCTCTTTTCCCAGGCCATCCAGGACACTCTGTCCAGTATGTTAAATCTAAAAGATAATAACCATTGTAGATAAGATGGCTATATACAGCATTTAGATAAAAATATCAGGACTTGTCCCTGCACCTGAGCTACATTGTCCACTAGTCAGGATGCCCCCAACTTTGGCATGGACAGGCAAATAAGAGATAAGAGAACCAGAGGAACTGCCCCTCCTGTGTGCAAAATGAGAGGCAAGGGCACACATCAGGGAAGGCAGAGGCAAGCTTCCCCTTGCACACTGAGCTTCAGAAACTTCCCTGAGGAAGGCAGAGAAATGAAATAGCAAGGTACAGTTTCTCTCTTGGTGCTTTGAGCTCCTGGGGCCAGACTGTACCTGGCCTCCTCACTTCACTTCAAGAGAGCATGGTTAGACTGAGATTAAAAGGTCCAGGCTGGCAGTAACACAGGAAGCACAAGAGCCTTTATTTCCTTCTCTTTGCATAGTCATGATTAAAATAGCTTTTAAAAGTGCAAACCCATGCATATATAACCTAAGATCACAGCAACAGCCTGATGCCAAGGAATCATGTTAGCTGACCACCACTGTCTGCCCAGCACCAGCTCCTGTCTCCCTGCCCACAGAGCCTTTTCTGGCTGGTGTCATAGTGCTGGTGAGAGGAGCAGAGGTGAAAAAGCAAGCAGGAAACCACCATGGAAACCCTGCACAAAGTGAAGGATTGTTGGAAGGAAAGATTTACAACCAAAATTTCACACGCAAGCATACTTTAAGTAGCATGGGTAAAGTAATGAAATGAAGGAGATTGATGGAGCAGCAGTGTTTGCTGTGCTCGAGGGAAGGGTAACTGAGCAGAAGGGTGGTGGGACAGGAAAAGTGGAAGGAGGTGTGAAGGTGAGAATACCAGAAGGTGACATTACATAGTAACACCTTCAGACATTGTGGGTTTAGTGGCATATTGGACAGACCATACGGGTTGCATGTACCTGAGGAAAACGAAGAGTAGGAAGTGGAGAAATGAGCTGGTGTAAGAATTCCCAAGGCTGACTGAAAGGCTTGAGGTCACCCTGCAGCTGGGGATCTCAGCTGAACTGGCTTCTGACAGGAGGTGCAGAAGGAAAGGAGCATATGGCGTTTGTTGTCCTAGAGACAAACATCTTTCCAAACTACTTGTTACTAGATACAAGATTAAGGCTTGGAAGAGAAGTAAAAAAGGTCTGCATGACTGAATTTATTTCACTCACATCTGCTATTCCTGAGTGACATAGGCTTTGATCTATTATTACTTACCTGACAATAAATTATCTACATTATTAGTTAATGAATGTATTGACAAAGATACAAGAAAATTATGCCCTCAAATCATTGCTTGCTTGCCATATTGAAACAGCAACGCTAAATAATAATTATTATGGATAGTGGAAATAATCAGAACAGGCCAAGGAAGAATCCAAACGATGGGGCACCATTCAGAGGAGGATGAGATGTCTTCACCAGATTTCCTAAGTCACTTTGCCTTTCTGTGTCATGTGTGTCTCTTTATAGTACACGACTAACACCATCTCCTGGCCACTTGGTGTCTGGACAAAAATCTTTATAAAGGTCTCAGAGAGCCTCAAATGAAAGGAATTTTAAACATAGAAAATACCATTGTTGCCATATCTTCTCTACAATCATATTCACTGATTTCACCTATTCCAAAACAATACCATACCCCTCCACAGAATTCAATGTACAGTATGGACACTCCAGCTACATTTTTTTTTACAAAGGGTTTCCAGGAAGATGTATCAGAATACTCTCAAATCATCTCACATTTTCAGAACTGACTATTGATTTGGGTACACTTTGTTTTGGAGCTCACTGAGAAAAACTTAAACTGATATTAAGAAAAAGCCTGTGAAAACAGACCCTCTCCGTGTGTTTCAAGTTCAGCACTTTAAGCCTTACACACTTTCTGAAGCATCAATAATGTATCTTCCCAACCTATTGCTGTAAAATATTCAGTATTCCCTGGTTTTTTTACTCTTTTTTTTTTTAATGATATCAAGAACATCCAGAGATGCAAAGAGTAACTATTCAACTTTGTGTGCTTTTGGTATATCCAAGCAGTCAACATATCAAGATCTGTTTAGTGAATTTATCTAGCTGTTTTCAATCATTTAAGGATTGACATCTTCTTGATCTTTCAAAATCTTACATATTTGTAGATAGGTATACTACATATACTATGTAGTATGCATACTGTAGATCCAGTATAGCATGTTAAGGCATTACCTTGGAGATTGCTCAGGGTTTATTGCTCCTATATATATATAAATTGGCCCAAACACCTTTCATTTCAAAATCACTTAAGAACTGACTCACAGTTCAAGGAGCTTTGGCTTTCAAGACCATATTTAGCTTTTAAGATCATATTTCCAGAAAAGAAATAATCAGAATCAGTAACTTGAATTTTTGTCTTTAAATTAATTCAGGAACATAAAGTCAATTTCTTATTTTAGCTAATCTCAGAATGAACAAACAGCAGCAGAGCTTCCTGCGTCATTAACAGCATAATCACTCTGGAGTCTTCAGCACAGTCTGTCCTGGAGGATTGAGTACTTGGAGCTACAGTGGGTCACTGAGGAGAACTACACTATGAATCCCTTGGAAGGTAATCAGATTATTGTACTCCTGAGGGATTTTCATAAAAGGGAACTGCAGTGTCATACTTTCTGGAATAGCTTGTAGGAAATACTACATGAATGCCATTGGTATATTATAATTGCAAACATTTTTCAGATGACCACAATGCTCTGTTCAGCCATCTTAGATCGACAGGATGGTTTGCTGCAGACTGCATATTTCCTTTAATTACATTACTGTAAGCAACACCAGAAGAGAGAAACTGTCATTTTAAAAGCTAGCAAATAGTACTTTTGCCCAGGATGGTCGAATTGATTTTGAGTGATCAATGTAACAGCAGGTACAACTCAGCAGAAGAAAACATAAAGGTGTCAGCTTTCTCAAACCTGACTATCAGAGGGAGCCCATGAAAACCTCTAAAGAGCTGTACAGGGGCAGTACCACAGCCACCTCTTGCATTTGGTGTTTAAGTGAATTCTAAGATAAATACTATCTCCAGCCAAATAAAAAAGTAAGATCTGGGTTCTATTTGGTATTGGTTGAGTCATAATGCAACAAGTACATGAATACCCAACTGAGTACCTTTAGATCAACTGCTCTGCTCCATTCCACTGCATCCCACTGAAGCTGTAACATCTCTCTGCTCCTGTGTAACACCATGGAAAGAACCATCACAATGGATGTCATCAATAGTGCATTGGTGCAATTTGAAGGAAACATATCATTTAAGTGATCTGAAATTTTGTCTGTTATCTGTGGGAAGTCTCCGAAAGTGACCTTTTTGGAGGCTGAATGCTAAAGAATTTTGTTTTGACAAAGTGGGAAGAAAAACTTTGTTTATGGCATTAGAAGAGGCAAATCCACTGAGACACTCAACTGGTAATGGATTGTGAGTCACCAAATCATTGTTGATAAGCCATAAAGGCCAGTGGGAATGGTAAACTGACAAGCAGGGGAAGCTTACAACTTTAGGTGGCAAAAGAGCCTCTGAGATAAATGGGAGTCCTCTGTTCCAGAAGACATGGCCTGGCCTCCAGGCAATCATTCCCACAGCTTCCCAGAAAGCTTTTCTCATTCACAGATAAACCCATCCAGAGTTTGCTTGCACACCTTCTGCTCCAAGCTGCTTGCTCTTTCAATGGCACAGGAGAAGTAAGAGCAGGATGGGCAGCTCAAGAGCCCTACGCTGGGCTTTGCCTTTCTGTGGCTCTGTTCCATTATCTGCAAAACTGAGATAATGGTACTAAGACTGTGATAAGCATTATTATGATCAGTTTACAAGCACTGCACCAGCTAATTAATGCAGCTAAGTTTGATACATGTAGTTCTCAGAGCCACATAACTCTTTATAACAAACAGATCCCTTTCACAGCAAAAGAGGCTGTCTCCAAGGATGATGCTATCAGACTGCTGAAAAATCACTAACTTTCAAAAATGAGGACAACACTGGTATAATGGATACAGTGTGCTAAGAAAAGTAGGTCTAAGAATGAACTAGCAGGATTACGTAGCTTGGGAAACCAAAACTGTGATTTTAATCAGCAGCTGCCACTGATAGAAGTGCAAAGGTTTGTGTTTGGTTTGAGATGGCAGCACTACAGATACTGAAAGTTTATTTCATAGGGAAAACAAATGGATCTTAACTCTTCAAAGGATAGGAATTGTGGCGAGGATTTCAAGAACACGATTTTTACCAGTCCTTCATTTGTGCATTCCTATCTGGGTCCCACAAAGCAGGTTTATAATTCAGCTGGATCAGACCATGGGGATATAAGGAAGCTGGAGAAAGGCTCCACATGTAGCTCAGGCAAGGGTAGAGGTGTTAAAAGAGGGAGCAGGAGCTCCAGGCAATTGCCTCCCAGGCAATACAGACTGCAAATCTGAGGAAAGGTCTCTTGGCTTTGGAATGTGAGGCACTTCCAAGATACTTGGCAATCAAGTCCTTTATTGTAATTTAGCATTCCTCCTGCTTCTGAAATTTATTTATCAGTTTTCCCCTTCATTTGTCTTTGCTTTGTTTTTTTGTTACTTTACCATATTTTTATAAGCATCATATATTTAGGGTCAGTTTCTCAGCAGTCAGTGGAATTGCCATTGAGGGACCTGAGAGCATAAATTTGCCTTTAGTATACTTTTTGTTTCACTGCACTGCAGTTTTTTGTCCAGTTTTCTATAGCAAAGCATGCAGGCTGGGTGAGCAGCATTATTTATGGCCATCACATATGGCCAGGAATCAGGCAGAAGATCAGACAACTACCACAGACTCTTTTAAAATTGTGGTGACATACCCCAAACCAAGCTGAGAAACATCATATTTCAGCAACCTTCCCAGCACCAGTGGGATAATGCCCAGAAAAGAGAGCATTACTGGAGCAAGAAGAGCAATGGTCACTGTGCCAGAGCCACTGTGTCTGAGAAGATTAAACTAATGAATGACACAAAGAGTGCATTCTTCCTTTTTTCTCACCTTCCTCTTAAAATCCTCTCCCCCACTGTGGTGTGATGCTCGCCCCACACTGCCAAGAGACCAAGACCTGTTGTTGAGATAACAAGAACTAAAAGGTTTACAAGGTGTTATACAGGATGGCATGGATGAGATCCAAAAAAGCACTTAATCACCTCAGAAGCCATTTAGGCCACATTCAGGTGCTTACAGAATGCCCCCAGCAATATCATTCCATTACAAAATACTTAATCCCTGTGTTCTCAACAGAAAATCCCTGCAGTTCTGCTCTGGCACATACCAGGGACAGCAGCTCTGGACATGGTGGAGCCCAGCAGCCAGAAACACCCTCTTCAAAAAACAGCTGGAGGAGACAGGCCTGCTGGTCAGAGCCCTTACTCAGGATTACAGGAGACCCAGATGCAATTCCTGTTTGTAGAAATCAAAGTTATCTTTCCCCAGAAGTGCTCCAGCTTCTACCTGGAAGCTGTCCTTGGGCACTCAGTGAGTAATTGGAGGGTGCTGTGCAGACTGGAGCAGGCTCAGGCATGTGTGCTGCTGAGTGTGCAGGGCTGCTCAGGCTCCCAAGGCAAGCAAAAATGAATGTCAAGCCAACCAGAGCAGCGTGTCTGGCTGCTCTCCCCTCAGATGCCCACACACAGACATCCAGTGTCATTTTAGACATCTTTGACTATCCTGCCTGGCTTCCAGTTCCCACTCCAAAAGTGAATGAGTGTCCTAGAGGTCCTGTGTCACAGGATATCTTGGGCACATTACAGATGTTTGTGCAGGTATCTTGGCCACCTTACAGCACCTGTTAATGCAATACATGCCTCATTTAGACAAATTAATTATGTACATGTCAAGTTTAGGCATGTACTTAGAGGCAGTCCAAGGACGAGTGAGGTCTCACATGACCAGTGTAAGTCATCAGTTCTGGTCTTGCATGACCTGTTTTACATGTCTCATATATTCATTAAATCAAGTACCATGTCTTTATTAAAGTCAAGCTCCAAATCCTCATCCTTCATAACTAGTTAGCTCCAAGACATCCTATAAAAAATTATACCAAATAAAGCTTACCCACACAAAGGCTTCAAGGAAACTCAGCAGGACACTGACATTCTCTTCCGGCAGAAGTAAACTGCAAGACAGGCAGGACTTTGCTGGACAAGCATCCAAAGAACATTAAATATGCTGGTAAAGCTAAACAGCAATAGGATCAGGCATTCAAATGAACATGAAATATGATTATTTACTTCAGCCACAATTTCGTGTTCAGCAAGGTTTGCTGTTGTAAATATCTGTCTTGAACAGCAGAAATGTCAAGGGATGCTTCTTCAGCTGAGAGACTGTCTTCACCCACACCCCAGGAGTGCATTTACCAACAGCAGCACTGTCTCACCAAACCCATGACTGCAGGTGATTGCTAAAAAATTATGATTCAGTGTTGCATAGTTACACATACAGACAGGTAATGCATGAGGAAGCCAAGAGGAGAAGACTGTCTCTTCCGGTGGCCTGAATATCCATCTCTGATTTTTATGTGACTCTTCCACAAGGACAATTTCCTCTGATTTCCCCTTCTTCTGATAGCTCTTGTTACTGTTACTCAGTTACTGAAGAATATCGGCCACTTGAGGACTTGGGGTGCAGGATATCTATGGCTCCCAGCTTCTCTGTACATACATGCATTGTTCTATAATCTGCTCACAAGGCTAAAACATTCATAGAATAGAATCATGGAAATATTTAGGTTGGAAAACAAATTAAGATCTTCAAGTCCAACTATCCTAACTGCCAAGTCCACTACTAACCATGTCACTTAGTGCCACATCTACACACACCTCCGGGGATGGTGACTCAGTCATGAGCTGAAGTGAGTGACCAACCACGTGCCATGAGTAATAAAGTACTGGAAAGGAATTTATGCTGTAAAAGGCAAAACAATCCTAAATCCGTAAGGTATTTATGACTCGAGGGAATAAGGCTACACAGCACAGCTCAATTAGGCTTCAGGAAAATTTGATCGTACTAACACAGTGCTGCACTTCCAACAGGATCCATTCACTCGGGTCAGGCCAAATATAAATACAGTTGCTATGCTTCCAGACCCAGCATGGATGTCTCTATGCCTGTGGGATGAATACACTCCTTATCTCAGACAAAACTGGGTATGCCAGGTTTTGGTGTGTGGAAATAACATCATTAATACATTGCAGCCTGTAGATGAGTGTCAGAAGATCTGCCTTCCTCTGGAATCAGCTGCCTGTCTCCATCGATCCTCATTGTCCCATAAAGTCCTTCCATATAGCTAAGGAACGCTTCGGGTTTATTGTTTTGTCCAAAAACAACGAAAATTGGATGTCAAAAATATCCCTTGCAGTTCAAACAGCAGAATCTCATTTGCTTCATGTAAGAGCCAGACAGTCAATACTCACACAGCTTTCCATCACAATGAGAGGAACAAGGCTGGAGACACAAACTGCCCTTGTAGATGAAATCCACAATAAGGCCTTCATCTGCTCTTGGTTGAAATCTTTACAAATACTTAGATTGCTGAGATGATTCAATGGGCTTGGAAAGAGTCAAGGGGCTGCAACAATCCTCAATGGACTGCTTTGCAAGTTAATGGCTTTCCCTTTTCTGTGTGTGCACTTACTGAGAGAAACCTAACCCTTCTCCAAGCCTTCACCTTTGATCAGTGCAGGTATCAAATGCTGGTTGTCTTAGGTACATTTTGTGCTTGTTTTTCATGCAAATGCAAACTACTATACACCAGCTGGCCCTACTGCCAAATTTGTTTCATGGTTTTCATTCTGTTTTCTACCTTTTGCCTAAAAGGAGTATCGTGTACATGGAGATAAGTTTTCTGTGAGAAGATAGTGAGAGATTTATTTTCTCTTACAAATTATGGGATTAGATCCATTTTGGAGTAATTCCACTGAAACCTGTAGCATTATACCAATGATAACTTAATTACAGTATTTGCTAAAAATCATCAGTAAAAAGCTAATCTGTTTTTCAAGAGCTTTATTAATGTTATGGTGAAATTGACCACTTACATAATTTTTAGGAAGGCATTTACACTATGCCTAATCAATGTCAGCCAAATATCTTATTCTCAAAATCAGCCCTGTGTGGGCTGGCCTGATAGGGCAAGTCCAACTCCAGGACTGAATCTGGTCCTTTGAGCTTGAAGAATCAGCTTGTAGATGGCCATGAGTCCTTTCTCATGCCCAAAGTCACAAGCTTTCTCCTGCAAGCCTCCTCTTGTTTCTGAGCTGTATATTCTTGATAAGCGGATTGATCATAATGTCTCACCAGAAACCCTGGTTTCTGGTTCCAGAACAAATACACACTCACACACAGAAAAACAAAGAACAAGTGCATGGTGACACAGTGTATATTCAGATTTAGCCTTAGGAAATCAAAATTAGGCCTGAAACCCTGCAGGATTTGGGGTGAGGCTATAAAACAGACACCTAGAGTTAAATCTTCCTTGTTTTAGGATTGCTGATGAGGATAATCTCTAGTTAGAGAGATCGCACCAAATGATTTACGAGCTTTGGTTCTTGCTCAGTGGATTATTCTTTAATTCAATTAAAATAACAATAAACCCTGGCCAGAGGATTTTATCCATCTGTCCATCTTTAAGTACTCTCATTTAAATCAGAATGTGATGGCTTGCAGGACTTGGCTCACAAGAACAGTGAGAGTGACTCCTTACAAAGCTTGAATCTAGGTTCAGACTTGATATTTGAAATTAAGAACAGACGTGTATAGGCTTTTCAACCTTTGTTTAGGGCTTTGGATCAGTTTGCTAGAAGAAGTCACCCTGATAACTTAATTCTTCATGTCATTGCAGATTCTCCTGCACAGGGCCCTCACTGAGCAGCTCTCACGATGCAGGGTGCACTCACAGCCCTGCTTTGCTCAGGCCTTCTGGCTTGAGACACTTCCTGTTGTGAATGCTGTCCTCCAGGTGCTCCCACAAATCTCATCCACAGGACAGCTAAAAACTCCTTGAGCATTTCAGGCTCAGATCAGGGCCACTGTGTCCTTCCATTCCACTCTCTCCTCCTTCAAAAAGCCCAGACTATTGACAACAGGTACAGCTTTACTACTGTGCCACCCTATACACCAAAAACCTCCTGAGAGAGGGCAGATCCACACCAAAGCCCTGCCAGGGATGGGGCAGAATGAGGCTCTGCACAAGAGGAGACACCAAACCATCTGTGAGGAGCTCCACAGGGCTGGGTCCCACAGGCAAAGTTGGTGACATACTCTGTGTTTTGTGACTCAAGACAGGTATCAGAGCATAAGTGTTCAACAGCACACGGAACTGGGTAGGTACACAGTGCCCAAAGTCAAGGCTGGGCCAGTTTACATGGCAAGACTGTTTAAAGCCCACGGTTTTTTATGCAGACATATAAAATAGCAGTAGAGTACCCAATCCTTTCTGTGGGCCTTTCACTAAAACCTGACACAAACAGGATGTAATGAGTCACCAGAAAATCCTACCAGCTGGCCAAAACTATCACAGGCAACTTCATGGCTGATGGTCATACAAAGGGCAAATTTGTTTCAGTTTTTTGTGAAATGGTAAATTTTATACAATCTATAGCTGAATATTTAATGTATATTACACAGTCTTACATGCATGTAGCATTATGTACTATAATTATGGAGTATTATGTACTATAATTAAGGGGTATAAAGCTTAGGCTTATGGAAAAGCATCCCTAAACTCAGATTACATACCTGTAGGCTTTTAGAAAAAATAAATAAAAAAAAACCAACTCCAGAGGTAGTATATGATCTGTTGTCATACTTTTGTCCACTCATATGGCACAAAAGCTTGACATTGTCAATAAGCCATTTAAGACAAGCATCTAATTCCTATAAATACATTTTCACTGAATTCTAGAAGACAGTTATAGCTTCACCACTGCAGAAATCCTACATTTTCCTATTAAACTCATGAACCAAAAAATTTTGTACCTTCATCAGGTTTCTGTTCACTTGTTTTCAAAATCTGTAAAAAACCACTGTAGAAAGATTTTTCAAAAATCAAATAGCAATACAGTCCCATCTAGGGGAAGAGAATTGCTTTTCTAGAACTCTTTTTTTTTTCCTCTCACACTGGACAATACTGGCGGGTTGAGATTTAACCAGAGATGGGCTCCTTTTACAAGATTGCTTATATAAAGCGAAGATAAAACCAGCTGGGTTCATTTGCAAGAGGACATCTTGGGGAGAGCTGACAGCGCTGCTTTCGGCATAAGACTGGGATGAAAATCTGAAATAATTAGCTCCTTCCTGTCTCGTAGGTACAACCATTAATTTCATGTAGAATGCATAGGATTTTAGTTAGAAGGAATTGTCACTGATATGTACTTTATGTCCCTTTTATAAATATATATTTTTAAATAGAGGCTGAGGGAAAATGTTGAAATTGATTGGTTTTTTTAGAACTACTGAATTGGAATGATTTCTTTTACTTAAATGGTATCTCTTACTTCTGACTTATTCTGCTTAGTGATGTGTGTATGAGGGCTGACGAATGTCTACAAAGGGAAAATATGAGAACTTCAGTCCCAATCCCACAGGCTGTACATTTCTCTCCTGTGGGAAACAGCCTGCGAGTTTGAGGCCTGAAATGTAAATTACTGCTATGGAGGTTTTCCGAAAAACTCAACATTTAGCAGCAAAGGAGAAAATGCATAATTTACCACAACTGAGCTACAAGAAGTTAAGATTATATACATCAGAATAGCCACCACTACAGAGAATAATTCCAGCACTAAATTTAAGCACATTATTTATGTTCTTGCGTCATACTTCTTCTAGTAATTTCTATTCCCTCTTTTTTTCAAATCCCACTGTTTCAATTTCATTTGGTTTTATTAATACTTCAGGTTTAGACTCTTTGCAAGAAATCAAAGTAGAATAATTAAAAGCCACCACTAAGCTGAAATAGTAAAATTGTCACAGCAGTGACCCAGCTATAGTAACGGTTTTGGAAATATTTACCTTGTAGATGCAATTACATTGGGTGACAGAATATCAGTAATGTTATTTTTTTCTCTCTGCAAAAAAGTAATTTCTAACTGTAGCTACAAGTTCAGGACTGCAGACAATGCATTGTTTTTATTTCCACTTTTAAAGACATTTTCAGCTTTTATTTCCTGTGTCCTCAGATCATTGCAAGAAATGCTGACTCTTGCTATTTATCTGCTGGTCATCTTGGCTAGAGCTCTTGGGGGGCCTTGCAGCCCAAATAAAGCAGGTAAAATAACTTAAGTCTCCTAAGATCTTCTCTTGTAATTAAGCTGCCAAAGGGTTTTTTCATTCAAAACCAAAACATTTTCCTTCAGAAAGTTAAACTGTGGATTTTGTATAGCTAATCCTTACATTTCTTTTATTGATCTCCTTTGAGCTAGCACAGTAAAGAATGTACCATTCAAGTCCTAACTCCGCAAAGAATTAGGCATAAACTTAACTCTGTGCAATAACCATAGTGTAAGAAAGTTAATCACAAAAACATAAATAGCAAAGAAAACAAAAAAAAATTAGAATTTTTTTGTAATAGTACAGGCTAGATGCAGCAGATCTTTGCTGGCTAAGATGGGCTTTAGTCCCACAGACTGAAATCAGATGGCCAGTGGTGATTGAATGTGCTGGGCTGAACTCCTGAACCACACTGTTAGCACGAAAATTACAAAAATCATTGGAGATAAGGCTGTAATTGCACACTGATTACTGCCTAGAAGCTGAAGTGATCTGGTACCAGACAGACCTGTAATGCAGATTTCACTACAATTACAAAATGTGCTCTAGAAACCTGTTGGAATATGCCTCAATTCAGTGTTTGCTTTTTAGTGCATGACTGCTGTCAGATTACTGTCAGTCATTTCATGATACATCTAAAGTATTTGGCCCTCTAGCCATTTATTTCAGTACCTTTATTTGCACAAGCAGTTTCTCTGAACTGCAGGAATTTTCATAGCTGTAAAGCTGCCAGTTATAAATCTGAGCATTAACACAAGCAGAATCAGCTTGCATGTGCTGTAAGTTTGTTAACCAGAAAATAAGCAAGTTGTTCAGGTCTCTAGCTGACTTTCCCTAGGTATTCCCTAGCAGACATGGAAAGGCTGCAAAATGAGGCTTTTAGCATAAAAAATGAGAGTGGCAAGGGCTTTAAAAAAATAATTGAATAATTCCAGGCAGGGTGCCTTTTTTTTCTCACTGTAGTAATTGGAAGTATTTCTCAATTTTCAGGTCACTAATGGTTAGTCAATATTTCCCCTGTAAATTTCCATCAGACATTCAAATTAGCTCCACCTGTGAAAAATATCCAATCCTGCTATCATGAAGGAATCCATTTCTATGTTATGATGTTCAACATTCACGGCTGTATTAGCAATCACCATGTTTGGGAACACACAGCACTGCTGTGAACAGGGCTGGGAGTTTGGGTCATTTCCTACTGCTGTTAGCAGGCCTAGGTTCTTCAGTTCTTTTTTAGATCTTGGCTTTTGATCTGACAGTTGGAAAAATTCAGTTTGTGCTGGAACTACAGTGCCAGTCCAAGAAGAGAAAGGGCAGAATATCTATTGTGGCCAAGATCTGTACACCAGTACCAAAGAGTGCAGATCTACAAAGCAGATCTACCAAACAACCTCACCAATACTATTTTTACAGAGTCAGTGGTGTTACAGAAGCCAGCTTTGCAGCATAAGTTAATGAGATATATTTCAGTGCAGTCCTTTTTTACTTCAGGTTTCTCAGCAGTCTCTGCTTTTCAATCAGCTATTCCAGAAAGATAAAAAAATTTACACAAAGTTCTGCATTGATTAGAAGGCAAAGGCCAAACTCTTCCAAAGAGGACAGAATTTAACAACCTAAAGGTCAGTTTTGTGTAGCAAAATCTTCTCTCATTAGGGGACCTTCCAGCACACACCCCTGTTCACAGAAGGTTAAGCCCAGTGGAAAGTAAGTGGGCAGACCCACCTCTTTGAAAGGAAATTACTACTGAATAACTCTAGGTGTATCATTTTCCTTTCAGATGTAATTCTGGTATACTGCTATCCTAAAACCATCATTACCAGAATTCCAGAGTGTCCTTATGGATGGGAGGTTAATCAGTTGGCACTTGGAGGCATTTGCTACAATGGGATCCACGACTCAGGATATTACCAATTCACAATCCCAGACCTGTCACCTAAAAACAAATCATACTGTGGGACACAGTCAGAGGTAAGACGATGAAGGTCAGCATTTCTGACTCAGGAAATGGTTGGACTCACTTGAGAGAGTCCTGTCCTCTTCAGCTTGGAGTAAGCTTTAGGTACCGATGGATGAAGGAGGCAAACTGCAGTATCAAGGAGAAGGAAGAATCACACAGCTCTGCAGTTACAGGCAAAATACTCACAGGCTTAGTGATATTAGTCTGCTGTTCACTTGCCCCTGTATTAGACAGAGCTTTATTTACTTACATTTCGTAAGGCATATGAATAGGCAGCATGGCATATAAAGAGCTACCAAACTGTGTTTCCTTGGGGAGGATATTTTGACACCAGATAGAGTCTTCATGTTTCAAAATATGTTCCTGATGCCTCAAAGGCTCAGTACTGCCCACATTTCTCCGCCTCACCATCCACAGTTCAAGAACCCTGTGTATCACTTCTACAACTCCATCGTCTCCAATGACTCCTCAGTGATTGTGAAGAACCAGCCTGTGAATTACTCATTCACCTGCTCATATAATGCCAACTACCTGGTGAACCAGGCTGCCTTTGACCAAAGGTACGTCCTCTTCTGGGAGTGTGTCTCACCCTGTCCTCATGACCACACCTCACTCATATGGAATTTTGCCCTGTCCCCAGGGTGGCCACTGTCCATGTGAAAAATGGGAGCTCCGGCTCATTTGAAAGTCAACTGTCCCTCAACTTCTACTCTGTAAGTGCTCTTTGCCACTCACACTTTCACCTTCACCTTACAAAGGCTTCAGCCAAAGAGCTGGAAAAAAACAGGGCTGCTGCTCCTGAGTTGTATGTGTCATGGAGCACACTATTAGCCTGGAACAGATAATTGCAGTGGGATTGGCAGGGGTTCTTCTTTCTGCTGATTAACAGGGATATACTTAAAGTGAACAGAGCAGACGCATTCCAACTGTTCCTTTAATCCCTCAAAATAGGCAGATTTTTCTGCTGAGAGGTACATTTCTAACCTGCTGACAGGTTTTATAAGAAAAAGCAAAACTTGTTTGTAGTCCCACTGCAAGAGCAGCATGAATCTGCATGTACTGCTGGCCTTGGATGGCCTCTATAGACACAGCAAAGCTCCTTGCATTTCTCTTGCAGTTTTCTCCCTGGTCCTCTTACCTGGTATATATTTCATGTACCCCACAGGTCTTTAGGTCATGCTGGAATTTTGTTGCCAACAAAATATTGTCTCTTGATATCAGGCAGATCTTTTGAAACATCCCTCTCCTCTCCACAGCTCCACTGCACAGCTGGAGCAGCCAGCTCCTGATTTTGGAGTCTTTTCTCCACAAAAGCACAGTCAAAACACCAAAACAGCCTCACTATTTTAGCACAGCTAGAAAAAGCACAACTAGGAACATACTGTGTTTAAATTGTAGGCCAGGTAAAAGGAGTATTTACCACAATGTAAACCAATGTTAGGACTAAACATCTTATTCTTTGTATAATTCTGGTGCTAGCTTTGTTATCAATTTACCCAACGAGAAGCAGTGGGATTTAAGGCAGGCATTTCAGTGTATTTGTAACCAAAACCTCTCACCTGAGCACCACACTGCTCCATGTTCAGCAGGCTGGCTTTTTTCTTGTGATTTCTGCTCATCTTCCTTCCTTTTCCCCAGCACGTGGCCATGTCCCAAGCCCCTTCCCATTCTATATACTCATCTCCACTCTCTCACCAGCTTTCCCCACCACCACAAGCAGCAGCAGCAAGCTTGCTTCCCACCCATGCTGTGATAAAGCACCTACTACAACCCAAACAGCATCAAGTTCTGTCACTTATCATCATTATATGGTAAATATTAACAAAAAGATTTTTAAACATCATCTTGGGTTTAGAATAGTCCTACTCCTGATGTAGAGTTGCAGGTTATAAGAACTCAGATTTCTGGGATCAGTCCCTCCAGTGGTGTCTCAAGTTGAATCAGGCCTTGCTTTGCATGTTACAAGTAATGTGTGATGCCTTTGTCTTTGTCTTTCAAAGAATGCCAAGTTCTCAAGTATAAAGGAAGCACCCTTTGTCGTTGAAACATCAGAAATTGGTTCTGATATATTTGCTGGAGTGGAAGCTAAGGGCTTAAGCGACAGGTAGGCAAGGGAAGGAGGAATGAGTAATAATTTGGCAATTGGGACATTCCTGGCTAATCTGGGGTTTGTGTCTTCCCAGGTTTAAAGTTGTTCTCAACAACTGCTGGGCAACTCCCTCCTCAGAGTATTTCTATCAGATCCACTGGCCTTTGATCACCAAGGGGTAGGTGCTGCTGGGACCCAGGGGATCACCTCTACTCAGCCCAGCCCCGAGGATGGCTGGAAAGCTGGTGGTGGGATATAAGGGATCAAAGGAACAGCTGGCCCACAGCAGGGCAAATGCTTTCATCAGACTGTCACCTCAGGAGATGTTTCACTGAAGCCATGGGGGCTCTGACACTGCTTCTCCACATACAACACGTAGGTGTGCCACGGACTACTCCATCCTTGTGCACGAGAACGGGAAAACCAACCGGGCCACGTTCCAGTTCAACGCCTTCCGCTTCCGCAACATCCCCAAGCTGTCCAAGGTGTGGCTGCACTGCGAGACGCACATCTGCGACAGCGAGAAGTTCTCCTGCCCCGTGGTAAGGCTCCCTCCTGGAGAAACACACAGTGCCACGTTCAGACAGAGATGTCCAGCCCTTCCCCAGGGCGTGCCAGGTGTAGAGCCAGGTGTAGAGCCAGGGCTCTCAGTAGATGGAGGCACTGCAGTGTGTGAACCTGAGTGGCCCAGCTGTGCTCCTCGACCTCTGTCATGCCACAGGCAACATTGGGAAACTTGTTTAAATGTATTGAGAAATAAGGTAGCCATTGAAAAACTCAGCTCCTGTCAATATCCCAGACTACAGTCCTGTCTGGCAAACAGCTGCAGTTAAACACAAGCCTGAAAAGAGGGAGAAAGTTGAGCTTTTTCCATTTTACCAAGTATGTCAGTGCTGAGAGCACCTTGGGGGCAGTGGGAGAACCTGGCTCAAAGCTCCCAGTCCCCCTTCCCAAGGAAAATCCTCCCTGCCATGCTGCAGTAAGTTATTGCTCTTGCAGCCATCCAATTCTGCATAAAATACATAAATTGTCTCTGGAGCAGGAACTGAAGTAGAACAGTGGATTCGTGTATCCTTAGGTGGAAGTGAGGTGAGGGTGCTATACAGGCACATAATTTAACATGGGCAGGTGCCCACAAAATGTCTTTCTTTAAAGCCTTCTCTCTCTACCCTTCACCAAATCAGAGCTTTGCTATTCTTTCTCTCATGCAATGAACATGTCATTGCTATAAAATGAAATCAAATTTTATTTAACGTGAAATGAAAGCCCAAAATAGTCCTTGGCCAACATGCTGTCATTTCAACAGCAAATGTTTCCTGCTTGAGAAGAAAAAGTATCACTCCTGGTGAACCCAGTTTTTCTTTCTGACCCCTTTCTCAGTCCAGGAGCCAAATTAAGGCAGCATTTTGTATTATACAGCCTCAATGCTAAGAAGGGGGAACTGACTTGTGCAAAATGTGCATGTTTGACAAAAACCCATTGTTAGAAATTCTAAGATTTAAAGACAACAGGAAAAAACTCTTAGATTTTGTTGTTTGTTTTTTAAGACTTCTTCAACTTGTTATCCAGCCACAGATCAGAGTTAAAAGAAAACACAGACCCATTACTTCATATGTGCCCTTCTGGCAGTACTGTCAAACATCTACATCATCCTTTCAGGCACTGTGTGGAATTCCCACCTCACCCTCCAGTGCAGGATAATTGCTCGATCAGGTTGACATCCCTTGAGTCCACTTCCCACTCAAAAATGCAGCTGGTGGTCTTCTGCAATTAAGGTTGAACCAAGCTGGTGGTCTGTGCTTACAAGCAACTCATGACCAGAATTACCACATGCTGAGTTTGTAATAAAAATGCCCACAGCTGGGGATCTGCAAAGGTCAGGAGATGGACAAGGACCTTTAATCTGCAGAGCACTGCCTCCAATACAGACTTTGTCAGTTGTGACAGGCATCATTACTGTTGGACATGAGCTGATCTGTGTGGAAGGGATTTGGTGCTTCCTGTTTCTACCCAATGGGCAACAATTATCATTAGCAATAAACAACCACAGAAGTTTTCACAGAGGTCAGGGGTTAAACTGATTGAGCTCAATTTCCCCCTTCTTGACAGGAGTTTTGTTTAAGGCAGAGTGGGAAAGGCAGGCCACCAAAATCTTCAGAAAATGAACTGTAAAATCTCTCCTTCAAACTCCCCTGCACTAAAAACCTCAATAATTAGAAATACAGGCAGAAACAAAAAAATCACTAAAAAATATGAAGCAACTTCCTTGGTTGGAAACATGAGAATTGTGCCTGGATTTTTTTTTTAATAATTTTTAATTCTTTTGGTATACACGGCTTTCTCTCTTCTCTCTTGAGACGTGTGACAAACGCAAGCAGCGTGCGGAGCAAACCGGAGGTGTTTTGGTGGCAGAGATCACCGTGCGCAGTAAGTGACTGGGTTCAGGGGGTGCTTCTCCCTTTGGGAAGCAACGAAGCTGGCAGCAAAGGAGCAAGCAGAGGGGGCCAAAGCCCTTTGCCAGACCCCTTTCCCCTGCGGCAGCAGGGGTCTAAAACAGGAGCTGGTCCCCTCCCAGCTCTGGCAGAAGAGCTCAGTGAAACTCTCCTCATTTGCCAAGTGAGTCAAGGCAGCCCTTTGGCGTTTGTGACAAATGGCCAAACCACTCACACACGGAGCTGGCAGTGAAAGCTCTGCTCACCTGCCCGTGACCTCAGCAGCAGCTCAGACACGCTCTGACAGGTTGCACGGGAGTGGGAGAGAGGTCAGGAGCAGCAGGAAAGTTTTTCTTTACTGGGGGTCCTTACTTCAGCATACCCACCACACCTTCCTGTGTTGTGGGGGTGCTTCACGCCCATCCCTCCTGACACACTGATTGCACTGCCAGCAGGCTTCCCCACTGCAGAACAATTGTTTCCTCTGCCTGCCTCCTGCAGGCACCAGGGGTTTCTCTCTGAGCTGGTGCATCTTTTCAAACAAGTCCTTGGAACAAACAATACACCCCTTTATACTAGTTTATCAACCGCATCCACACCACTCTGGAAAGCCAATTTAAAATTACAAATACACATAGAGTAGAATTATTATAATCCATTATGCTGTACCAGTAAACCCCCATCAATGTTTAAAGATAAAAGAACTGAGGATCCTTTTATGGCTTCAGACAGGAAATCCAAGAGGAAGAAATATTCAGAATTTCGAAATGTGGCAAATGTTTTCTGTTCTGCTTTTACAAAGTAAAACAAAGTTTTTTTACTTTACAGTTACAGAGTATTTGGTGCACTTTATCCTGTTTTAAATCTCATCCTGATGTGATCTCTTTCTTCCTCTTTTATACAGGCAAAGGTTTATCCAGATTTTACACACTCTCAGGTAAACAGTAAAGTATGACAGTGAAAGTATCAATCCCGAACGTGGATTTTGAGTGTCTTTGTCAACATAAAATCCATAGCTCAAAGAAAAAAAACAGAAATATTAGTAAATTTGACAGAAGAATGAATATTTCAAAATAGATTTTATTTCCCAGTGTTATATACTTTGGTATATAACTTCTTTTTTCACATCCCTTACACTGGACAATAAAATAATAGTGATAACTTCCAATACAGAATAATACTTTCTCTAATTGTCACACCCTGTTCCCAAAAAGGAATGATTGTGTTTTACTGGGTTAGCAGGGGTGTCTGAAAGCATTTCTGATTGGAAAGGGTTTGAAACACACCTTTCAAAGTCTATTTGTTAACATTTGATATGTTGACAGAGCCACATTAGGGCATGCAGTTTTATTGAACGAGGTGGGAAGAGAAGGTGAAAGGGAGCTGACAGGGAAGTACTCACACACAGCCTATGTTTCTCTTACAGATATCATCTTCCACCTACTCTTCGTGATTGGATTTTGTGCTGTTCTATTATAAAATGCAGCCCAGCTGGGTTTCTTAACTTTCCCCAATCCTCTTTGGACCTGGACTTCTTCACGAAAGATGTTTATTTTACAGAGGAAAAAGGAAAGACACAAAAAATCCTTGTGCACCATTTTACCAGATAAATAAAACATTCCATGAGCTTTGTGCCTCAAATACTGGAAAATCCCAAAGCAGATTTGCTTCTCCTAGGTCTCTTCTGGCATTTTAAACTAGTGAAAACCCTTGGGTTATGTATTCTACCGACGCCTCCTTTTAAAAAGCTGTGATGGCAATAGGACTTGTTTCTAAAAGGAATGTAGGGATGTGCAAACTCAGCATTTTTACATGCCAAATTTACCTTCAGGGTCCCCCTTCCCTTTCAGTCTCTGTGTGGTACCAACCTCCCCTCCAGGCCTGGTCTTGCAAAGTCCCAGTTTGTTCTGTGAAGTCTTTGAACAAAATGAAAACCAACCTAACATGTTGTGCTTTTCATGTAGCAGTAATTAGAAGGTGCTCAGAATTAATTACCTGACATGTCTTTCCTGATTCTCGGTGTTGTCAATATTGATTGGTTGGATTAAGTAGAGCACACTGTAGGAGTAGGATGTCTTGCTGACTGGACAGGCTCCGTGCTGGATGGTTACATGGTGTGGGGGCATATTGAGCACATCTGAAGTTGAAAAACAAGCTAATGAGCTTTCAACTTCCTTGAAGACATAGCCGGTGGCAGACACAGCAGGGTCCAGGTGTTAGGTCTGTACCTGAGTAGCAACAGCAAGAAAAAAATCACTGGAAAGGGAAACCATGATTTATAAAAAGCAGGAAATATCAGGACATGAAACAATTCCTCAACAAACATTAACAGTAGGTTCCTTACTTCCAGTAGTTACTAGAACAATATTGAAGAAAACTCTTGAAAGTATAAGAAACATTCCCAGACCCTTTCCATGAAACTTCCAGGATCCTAAATGTGAAAGAGAGAAGAACGACTACATTTGTTACACTTCCAAATAATGAACATGGTGGGTGTACCTGTGTCTGCACATACTGAAGCCTAAGCACACTGCAGAATTTTTGCTGTTGTTCGTAGAGAGAGTTTGTATAATTCTGTGAAGGATTTTCAACTCCCTTTTCTTGGCGAAAGCTCATTGTGATGAAGATAAAGCAGAGCTAGAACACGCATCCATTACACCACAGCGGTGAAATGAACACATATTTAAGAACGTTTGCACGGACTGCTCTCGCTGCTGCAGGCGCAGTCTCGGCCCGGGGCTGTGTCCCGGAGAGCAGAGCAGGCGCCGTTCCCGCCGCGCACAGCAGAGGGCGCTCCCGGGACAGCTTTGCCGGGCCGGGGCCTGCGGGCGGCTCCGACACGGCCCGAGCTCCTTCC
>VZRF01007810.1:167771-241429 GCA_013396875.1 Vireo altiloquus
AGCTCCTTCCGAGCTCCTTCCGAGGGTGCGAGGCACGGCCGAGCTCCTTCCGAGCTCCTTCCGAGCTCCTTCCGAGGGTGCGAGGCGCGGCCGAGCCCCTTCCGAGCTCCTTCCGAGCTCCTTCCGAGCTCCTTCCGAGGGTGCGAGGCACGGCCGAGCCCCTTCCGAGCTCCTTCCGAGCTCCTTCCGAGCCCCTTCCGAGCTTGCCCGGCCTAGCGGAGCTCCGCGGTGTCCTGTGCTCCACAGGATATTCTGATGGGCCATAATCACCTCTGCTGGGTTTTCGCCTTTGCTGCATTGCCTCCCTTTCCTCTGTTGAACTCCCACTGACACCCCGCGTTTCAACACCTGCCAAGTGGCTTTACCTCTTCAAATTCTTGTCCTTCTCCAAAGCCTCTTTCTTTTGCCTGGCTTTTACAACATTCACTGCACTCCTATGGCGGCTATTTTGTGCAGAAGGCCTTGAACCCGGTTTCCCTGGTGGGTTGATTAATTCCTTCCCGTGTTATGCAAGAAGTGTGGCTTTGGAACAAACCTTGCGGGATTTCAGCAGCTGTGAAGTGTGCCTGTGAATTCCCAGGCTGTGTCCCGCCTGCCGTGGGATGGAGCCTGTGGGCACACGGATCTCCTGCCCGTGTTCCCGCACTGCTCAGGGGAAGGCAGCCTCTTGCTTGTCCCGCTCTGGATCACTATCTCCCTACAGTCCAGAAATGGTTTATTGCTAAAAACGAGCAATCAAAATCCGGAAGTGACTGTGTCTATCTGCCTGTCTGTCTGTCTGTCTGCCTGACAGAGTAGGTACCCGACAGCTCCAGAAGTACTGCTCCTTAAGAAAACAAAGGTTGTCCATCCTAAGTAGTTGGCATTAAAAATATGGAATATAATCCACCTTCTTGTTTTCCTAACCTGCATATGGCTCATCACTACTTATTCTACTAAACGTTATTTATGTTGCCAGTATCAGAAAATGCAAAGGTTGCTAAAGGTTTTAGCACAAAATGAAGTTTGATAGGTTTCATCATTTCAGATGGACTAAAATGATGGATCGTTTCCAGCTGTCAGGGCGTGAGGATGCTTGCCTTATCTCTGCATCTGAAAGTCAAACCTAAGTCTGGCCCTGGAAACATAGGGACAGGAAGGTTAGAGAGGACACAGATAATCTGTTTAGAACCCAACATTTGTCTCCACAAACATTCCAGAATTGTCCCAATTCTTCCTTCCATTTGGATGAACTCTAATGAGATATGAATTTTTACATGCTTTCCTTCCCACAGTTTGGCACTGCAATGCTGAAGCACAAGATCACCGAGATGACAAGAAGTAGGAGAGAAATGAACACACACAGACGTCAAGATGATAAGAACACAGGTTGCAGCACAATATTGCCAGTACAGTGACACACTTTACTCAATGTTTTGTTCATTAAATATAGGTTCACTTCTCACTTGCAAATGGTAAATACCATTAAGCTGGGTGGCCTTTATTTGACAGTCACTGCAGATGCAAATAACAATTAAGAAGGCCCAATAAAAACTGCAAATGAAAGAATGAGCCAAATCTAATGCAAAATGAGCAAGTATGACCCAATGCAAGCTGCTACATTCCATTATGGACAATCAATCGTTAGTATTCCAACAAGCAGTGCTGTTGGCATTGTCATTTCTGTCTGGCCACCCCAAAAAGAAGGAGCAGGTTCCAAGACTGTCAGTCAGAATTAATTATGGTCAAGCATGAATGCCTCATATCTTGTGCTGGGATCTGACAATTTGAAATCCAAACTTCAGAACAAAGCCTCAGTAGGTGTTTGCTGTGAGACATGCACACGATCCTGCTGCAGAGATGCCAGGCTGGGGCTGACCTGACATGCCTGCCTTGGGCAGCCCCTGCTAGGGCAGCCCTGGAAACAGGGAAGTGTGTCAGGGCTGAAAGCCTTTCTGTAGGGGGATCTGAACTCTGTGGCACACTGAGGTAAACATTGCATGTGCTGCCAGAATTGGCAATACATTACACAATATAAACACAGGCAATGTCCCAGATCCAGATGCCATGTATAGAAACTCACCAGTCTTAATCCTCATTTAAATACCAACTTCATCTCTTTATTCTGTAAATCCATGACATTTTGTTTAAATGTCCCAGTCAGGGACAAGGAAAAACCCTATATCAGAATAGCATCATGACTCACTACATACAAAACACATCATAGATGTACATGGTCTGTATTAGGAATGAACCTCTCACTCTGTACTCAAGATCGTCTTTTCAAGTTATTCCCATCCAAAGGGCAGCTCACAAATGCAGAGGAAAAAATAGCTATTGATTGATTGGACCCCATGGCCCTTTCTTGTAGCATATCACTGCAGGCCTGCAAAGATCAAGTTCAGTGGCTTCAGAGAAAGAAACAGTAATTCTTGCAGCCTGGCAGTCAGGCATACAAGTGTCCTGAGCTCTATCTGAAGCCATGTTGCACTGAGAAGCAGAGATCAGCCCTGCTGTCCAAGACATTTTTCTTCACTTTGTTGTTACAGGGAAAATCTAGAACACACCTCTTTAGAAACAATTATCTTGGATACGTTCCAGTTCTAAAACCTAAGAGAAATGTTGTGAGATTCCATGATATGAAGCCCACCTGCAATGCAAACTGCTGCTCTGGGGTGCAGTCTGCAGCTTTCCCACATTGCTTCTTGTGTTGAGCAGCCTGTGCCTCCTCCCCTGCTAAATTTTTTCTCCATGTGGTCTCATCACACCCTCCTCCCACAGACCGTTTCTCTCTGAGAATTTACACATCATGACACAAAGCATCCACTAGAAGGGATCCAACTCTCTTGCTTTTCTGCTTACACTCACCTGCTTGGATTTTTCTTCTGCGAGCAAGCACATCAACACACCTCAGACAGAGACATTCAGGATGTATATGATATTAACTTTATCTTAAAAAGACAATCCACAGTAGGTAGCACAGACTTGTCAGTAACATGGCCCTGAAATGTGTTATGAGAAGATCTTGCAGGTTTAAATTTCATCCTGCTTTTCCAAAAGCACATTCTGCAGAGTGCAAATGATGCAGTAAGGCATGACAGGAAGTGGGGCACGTAGATCCTAGAGCTTGGTGAGCACTAAAGCTGAGGCCTAATGCTAAAGCAAAGGTCTGATGCTAAAACAGACGTCTTATCACTGTGAAATGTTTGCCCAGCACTATAAATTTACTGGGTGATTAATAAGTACTGATAAGAACATTCTGACCACTTCTCACTGTCTCCATGCACAACACTTCTGTGCTAGCACCTTATAGTGAATACTTCAAAGTACTCTAAAAACAGTGACAGATTCATCTGGAAGCCTTAATCTTCCCTTTACAAACTGAGAAAAACTGACATATAAAGGATGTCATTAGCAGGTCATGGCACAGGGCCACATCATATTGGCACTCATTCCAGTAGAGGGGAAGGTTACCAGAACAACAGAATATTAATCAAGGAAAAATATGTAGCTTGATCTGATACTTTTGAGAATGAGTTGTGAATTGAAAAAACTTGCAAATTTTGAATTTATTTTATCTTCATTGGAAAGGGAAAATCCTTATGTGCAGAAAATCAATAAATTCAAGGGTTCTGATACACAATTTATGATGTACCTGGTGACACACGGTAACAAATCAAAAGTATCCATAGCCAACAGAAAATAAAACTCAAAGGTTAATCACCTGGGAGGAAGCTTACATCAACAGGTTTTTCCCCACACACGTGCTAGGTGTGCCACTGTGCCTCAGTGGGTGGCAATCCTTACCGTCCATTGCACCTGGACCCTTGCTCCCCTCACAGCCAGCCAGACCAGGCTATTTCCCTGTGTGGAGTTTCAGCTTCTGTTTGCATCCATGGCCTGTCTCTAACAGAATCACAGCATTTGGGAATTTCACAGGTGTAACAGATATGTCTGTTGTGTGTTGATCCCACTGGGGATGGGTAGGCTGCACCTGTAAGCATCACCAGTGGTTTACACCTTCAGCCACAAAAGGAGCACAACTATTGTATTGCATATCTGAGATTTGGAGTGCGTGGTGCAAATAAACCTGAACCCTCAATCCTGCAGTGACTATTTTCCAATATGTAAAGAAAAACAGAGGGGAAAAAAACCCCAAACAAATATTTTGAAGTTACTGTATCAGTGGTCCTTCACCAGACTAAACTGAATTTTTTTACCTAGAAGAGGTTTACAACCACTTCACGACTTTATTTGTCAGATGGGGAAACAAGTTTCGTCCTCACACCCATTAATAGCAGCAAAAGCAGGCTGCCTAAGGATGTACAGTTCCTGTTCATGTGCCACATCTCTGCCATCTGCTCAGCAGCCTATATAAATGTGTTTTCTTTCTCCAGAGCAACTGGGATAACGAGCTTGGATAAGGCATGATATCCTCACTATTATCGCCAGTTTTGGACATCGTCAAGGCACTCTTCACCAACTACTGTAGAACTGCTGTGAGTCTTGTATCAAGGTTTATAATTCAATAGAAAAGTCCCAGGATGGACAGACAGATCCCTGTTGAATTTCCTTTTCTTATTAGTGGAGGGAAGGACAACAGGCATTCAAAAATCATTTTCCTAGAATGCCAGGCAGGCAACTGCCTGAATATTGGCTGATGAACTGCCTGAGACACATGACTGGCACCAGGCCAGTAATCCGTGCTGCTGCCACAGCTGGGCAGATTATAAAGTCATTGTACTTTACTCATTTTATGCTGCCTATCTACCCTCAAGAAGCAGCACCTCTCCCTAACCAAGCAATCTCATAATGTCCTGGAGTTAAAAGGGAAAACAAAACATTATTCTGAGAAGTGTTTAGGGTAACCAGGCCATTTTGTCAGAACTGCCTGGATCTGTTTTAGAGGTATTGATCTCTATCTCATTGCTGACAGAACATTCAGTTACCACCTCAAAATATACTTACAGCTGGTGTATGTTCACGTCCTGCAACCACCCCTCCAGCTACAAGCTATGATGGGAAGGATCCTGTTGGTTAATTCCATGTGTATACAGCCATGAAAATCACCTCATTAAATGCTTAGAGTTTATTTTATTGCAGTTTCAGATTCACTGTAAGTATTTTTCACTCAGACATCCTTCTCGTATTTAACTTATATTTTTACAGACATAGCCCCATGGTTTAACATTTCCTTCACAGATATGGCATACAGCAGGACAGGATCATGCAGACAGGCCACATAAGAACATACCTTAAGTAACAAAGCTTAACCAACAAACCTAAACTAAACTGCAGCAAAAATGCAGCAGTCTTGAGCCTGGCTTTGGTATTTGACAAATCATTTTCAACTAAAAGTACAATTCATTTCCAATAAATACATTCCAACTTTGTCCCAAATACAGCTGTGATTTCAGTTCACAATAATTAACTGCCAGTCCATATCTAGAACTAGCTAGTATCGTTCTCCAAGTAGGAAGGAATAAAAACATACCTAGGAGCATCACTCTTACATGGAATTTGGGATTTCACAGTCCCTGAGGACTGAAAAATCACACAAAGGTGCCACAGATGCATTTTGTTTGGAGACAAACTTATTTGAGTATTCAAATCTGGAGAAATCACAAACGGGGAAAAGGAGGAAACTTAATTACAATATCATATTCAGCAAGTGTTCTTAAGTAGGGAGCACAATGCCAAACCTCTTTCTCTGAAGAAAAGGAGCTGTGAAAGGGCTGTTCCTTCAAGTCTTTCCTAGCCCTCTTCCAAAAAATATAAATACCTAGTAGAATCCCTGGGAGAGCTGAGGATGACCAGGAACCCATGCTGGTACACTGGGAGAACACTACTGTTATCAGTGCATCTTCCAGGGAGATGTCCAGAAACTATGCCCCTTCTCTGGCATCCACTTAGTAACTCCAGTATTTAATCCAGCAAATTCCCTGAAAAAGGCTAGAAATTAAGGTCAGCTCGCTGCTGGAATGTGAGAAATGTATGCATTGGTATATTTGTTGATTTTGTCCTATTGACCAACAAGTAAGTAATAAAAAAGTTAAATTAGAATTACTTCATTGCTGCTGACCTTAAACTGTGAGACAGCAAAGACAAGTTTCCCATTTAGTGGAGCTGTTTAACTTCTAGCAGAACTGACTGACACCTGAATGACTACAAGGCTGAAGGGGAAGTGAATACAGCTTTCCAATTTGTCACAGAACAAACAGAGCTACTGATCAGTACTGATATTACACTCATTATTTATCACCACATAGTGAACACTTATGTAAAGAATTTAACCACAGACATGTCCCTGAACAGCCCAATGGGCTGTAAGTGAGCAGATAAACATGTATTGCTTGTTGAATATCAATTGGCTGATGATCAGTTAAATATCTGGTGGTGATGGAAAATTAAGCACTTTGTGGCAGGTGGAAACTGCCACCAATATTTTACCCATTGATAGTCCTGAAAGTAAAGTGCCTGAAGGTAATACAAGAACAACTGCTTTTTATGCAAGAGGATTCTCAGCCGCAGGCTTCTCTTTGCTATATAGAAGAAGAATTTCCAGAATATCAAACTAAACTATCAAGTGATTAAAAATCCCTATGAAAAGCATTTCCTTGAGTGATGATGGACAGCAACCTACCAATAGAGAAATGTATGCAAACAAGGCATCAGTGACAACTAAACACAATCAGAAACAGCTTCATTCATTCACTCATCTTATTTTTCCTCTCCTTTTGTGGAGGACAACTCACTTTCTGAAACAAATATTACCTTCTTTTATTTTTTTCTTGCAGTGCTGTGCTAAAATTCAAAAGTTTGATCAATATCTTGGAATTTGGCAGCTTTTCCTGGTATGTAAAAGCAACAGTAATATGAGCAAAGTTCTTCCCCCTGCCACCTTAGTCAGGGCAAATATCCCATTTTTCACATCCAGAATTAGTGACAATATTTATCAAAGTCTAGCACGTGAGAGTGCAGGAGTAACTGCTTCCTCCAGAGCCTTCCCAATGAAAAAACACACATACAAGGCTTTATTTCTGTCACTACAGTGCCTGAGGAATGTGAGTGGGGGGTAGACCACCTCATTACAGTGGGCACTAAGTAAGGCTGATAAGCAGGAATGGGTTGAGCTCTGCACAAACAGGTGAATCATGGTTGGCAGCAGAACAGTGTCCCAGAAAAGCCCAGGAGGGCTGGGGCAGACTCCACTCCTGCTTCACTGAAAATCAGCAGCCTGGCATGCAGGCACACCTCAAACTCTGTTCACAGACCCAACCACGGCATCAGTAACCTTTCTAGCCACAAACCCCCGCCATTGTGGCAACTAATAAAATGCAGTTTCTGCCTCCTTCTATTCCATTGATTCACTCTGACTTGGCTCTAAACAGGTGGAGGAGATGGTTTTCTACCTTCTGTCTGATCTTCTGCTTTTACCTATATTTTCTGGCTTGTGTCACTTTTTTCTGCAGTTCAGGAAGAAGAGAAAGTTACTGATTTGCACTGCCTCGCTGGAGTTCTGAAATGGGCAATCACATAGAATTAAGGAATATCTCAAGTTGGATGAGACCCATAAAGGTCATAATGTTATGTGTGGGAGTGACTTAGTTCAGAGTTTACTGTATTCCTAGTGTCACATGTGAACACTTTACCTGTGCCCTCCTCCCAGGTAAGAGCAAAATGCTCAATCTATCATAAATAGAGCAAAGTCTTCCTCCTGCTGAGCTAGGATGCACCAAGCAAAGGGGAAAGCAGCACATGCTATCAGCATGGCTCTGGGGCTAAGTACAACGCCAGCAAGAAGGCTGCCAAAAGATCATTTATTTGTGTATCACTTCCCACAGTGGCCTGTGCCTGAGCTGTCTATTGCTGCAATGTAGAATTGTTTATCTAAGGTAACATGACAGAAGATAATATATAAGCATTTTTAAAATGACAAAACAATGAGTTTGGAAACTACCTAAGAGGCAAACCTTCAGTGATGGCAGCTTCCAAAAATTGTGCTCGTGCAAGATGCACACAGCAGATGGCTGCAGACTGCTCAGATGCAGATTGCTATGAAAAGCTCCTGAGTACAGGCATCCGAATTAGAGATGTTCCAACAACTGGATTTAGATGCATTTAGATGCAAAGTTTTGCCCTGTGTGGATGACTTGTGTTTTTAAGATACTGGCTACTCTGGATGGAGATGCATTTATCTCTGTGCCAGTGTTAGGCACACAGTAGTCCCTGCTGAGTGTTCCCACTTGTGCTGTGCAACAGAAGTGTGTAACACAGTGAAGTCCATAAAATAAATTGCAAAGAGGATGGTTGCAGTATTAGTCACAATAGCAATTCTCAGTGTTTCCTGTTTGTAAAGCTTCACAGACTTTCTGCAAGAGCTAGTAAGAAATATAAATCACCCTCTAAACAGCTATCAGTAAGGACAGAGTCCACACAGATTTGGAAACACTATAGTCTTGGAAACCACATATAACCTTAAAAACTGACTGCCTTTGACCAAGTGTTTACACTTGTATATTAGCCATAACTAACTAGAAGCATTTATGTACTGTAAAAACCCAAATGTACACCTCAGGTGAGCTCCCAGGTAATGCAGCACAGGTCCTGTCAGAGAATGTTTATAAAGTACTTGTGCTAGTCATTGAGAGGGGACACAATTTTGACAGAACTGTCAGAGGAAGACATTATGCAGCTTTATTGTCTGACCATGCCAAAACACAAGGACGTTTCAGTCAGAAAGGCCAGAAAAAAGTGCTCTAAAGTGGTCACAAGAAGATGGCCTTTTATTTTGTGCCGGAAAATAAAAAGCCAAAAGTTATTCTGTAGTGAAACTCTGAATTGTTTTATTATCTTCAATAATCCCAGTTCCCACTGACTTCTCTTTTTCTCATAGGTCAGTTTGGATTTACTGGTCTCCCACAGATTTCAATTGTTTGCATACTTCAGAGTGCCATAATCAAGCTCCAAGAGAAATCTTCGGCTATTGTCTGATACAGTTACCATACAGTTGAAAAATTACCAAACCAAATTACCAAAATTACTGGATAAATCACAAAACCTGTGATTTTGTGTTTTACAGGAAAAAATCATGCCCAGAATAAATCCATTTATACAAGTATTTCCCCAGCTTTTCAGTTAAGTTTTTCAAGAACAAGGAAGAACTTCAAGAGTTAACTCAACATGTAAATAGTAGAGCCTGAATTCAGGAGACTTCCATATGGGTTGTATTACTAGATTCAGAATAGTCTTCAAAACCTCAGTTCCAGATCCTTTTCCTTGAGAAAAAAATTGTAAGGGTGATTTTTAACAGCTTTATGTCACTGATAATGCCATAACTGCATCTGAGTAATACCCAGATAATGAATGTCATTTAGAAGCTGCAAATTTAAATTTTACAGTTATGGCATAAAGGAATAAAATTAGAAGAAAGATTTCCCGATTTATCTCTGTTTTTATCAGCAACTACATGGTTCAAAGCCCACTTTTCTCAGAAACATGTGACACTGGTGATGATCACTTCTCCAACCACTGGCACAGGCTGGCCAGACACTCTTTCTCTCTACTCCCAACCTCCAAAGCTGCCTTCAGACTTCAGTGTAAAGCTCTGATGTATCAGCTCCAAATTTGCAGATTACTATTTTCCTGCTGAAATGGCTTTTTCATCAGAGCTGTTATTAGACTCACAAATAGTGTTGCCAAATCATTGCCAGCTTCACATTGTAGTTGAGCACCCATGTAACCGATTCACATGATGGAAAATAACTTCAGGGAAGAAAATATTTCATTGCTATCAGTCTGAATTCTTAATAACAAAACCCAGAGATCTGATAATCTTTGTATTAGGAAGAGAATCCTTACCCTCCACAACTCCACCTATAATACGCCATGATAACTCCTTTTCCAGAGAAACATTTCTCAATAAAGAACTGTTCCATAGACTTTCCACTGCAAGTCTGCCAGTCACCCACATATGTGGATCAACCAATAAATCTTGCTTTTAAATCCCGTGACTCAATTATCTGGCACCATTCTTATGCCTCCAGCAAAAAAATGGGAGCCAGTGTTTTTAGACATTAGGAAAGTGAAGTTGTTCACACCACCTTATTACCTCTGGCAGGATTACTGCTATTATCCTTGGGCAGGATACAGCAAAGGAAATACACTCCAGAGAAACAAAAAAAAGAAAAATGCTGGAGGCTTCTCGGACCTAAAGACACTTCCTGGTTCACACAGGCTAAGTCTAAGGATCTGCAATTGTATTCAGTGGTTTATGCACTCTACATTTTCACCTATTAAGCAGTGTTGAAACGTCCTATGAAACATTCAGTCTTTTTGAGAGTATCATCTCCTTCAGCAATTTTTCTTACCCTTTAGATACTAGGAAATACAACAACTTTTCCATTTTGCAATGATAAACAAATTATTGGTCTCCCGCAGATTTCAGTTTGCATATTTTATAGTACCCTATATAGCATTCCTTACCATGATAGCTTCAGAAGGATTGTCACACAGCACCTGTTAAGCTCCAGAAAAAGCTATAGTTATGTGTTTTCCCCAAATATTTAACTAACATATATTTGTCTAACTTTCTCTATCAAAACATGGCTGACCTTGATGATACTGGAATACCTAGATCCAACACAAAATTTCAATGTTTTTGGCCTGACATTCACAGAGGAAGGGGCCATACCGAAATTGAGGAGCTGGCAGGAGAGTTAGAGGATGCAACAGATGACAGTGATCCAAATCAGAGGACAGAGTTAACTAAACGGGATCATGTGTTACCTAAGTAACTCTTAGGCAATCAGCAATAAATCAGTTTTTTCTTTATGATGTATGTCTATATCAAGATTTACATCCAGAGGATGAAAATGTTGCCCTCAAGTCTCTGATTAAAAAAAACCAACTCATTTGACTTGGGAAAAGGTCAGTAAGGCATGAAAAAAAGTAATTGAGCAAACAAAAATGTTGCAAGATGAAAGCTAACCACTCTTCCACAGAAGCTCATCGTGCTGTTTGCACTAACCCTGTGATAGCACAGAGAACTACAAATCACTCCCTGCCACCTGAGAGCAGCCCAGCAAGGCAGACACGAGCACGAACAGCTGCATTAGCTGTTGTTGGACAATGCCTAGATGAGCTTCATTGAAAGGTTATTTAAACGACAGCAAGATCTCTCTGAGACACCTTTTTTTAACAATTACAATCTCTGCAGCGATAGGCAACCACTCAAGCTTCTGGTCACACAAAGTGGGGAAAAACCAAGAGGAGCTTTCCCCAAACTCTGGTGAAAGTCCACATAACTGGCAGTCACTTAAATGCATTGTCTTACAACTAGAAACCACAATCCCAAGGGCTCTCGATGAAAAGATAATTTCGTTCTTCAATTTTAAACTCTCTGTTAATTATGGGCGCTGAACCTCCATTAGAAAAGTTTCAATATCTGACAAGCATGTGGAAGATCTACTCTCAAAGTGGATTCATTGAGAAAATCCTTTTGTGAATCATTTCAATTAAATGGGAAAAATCAACTTCAGACTGACATTCTTTACCATGTTGATCAGTAGTAAATCTATACCATTGGCTATGGATCCTAGAAGCCATACTGGAAGTGATCATATAATCACAGAAAAAATACCACTAACAGATTAGACAACTAGAGGGTAGACAGTGTCCCTATAAAACAGTGTTTTCAGACTTGTAAGGTTGTGAGTAGGCTGGATAAACCACTGAGGTGAATGCACTGCATAAAAACAAGTTATTATTACGTGAGGGTGTAGCTGTCACAGTATAAAAGATGGTTGAGTAAGCAGATCGAATAGCAAAGAGCAGGAAGCTAACAACAGTGCTAAGGAGTTTACAGAAAGAACAACTGATACTCTACTGAAAGAGGTGAGTGACTTGAGACAAAAGTAACCTAAAGAAAAAAAAAATTAAAAAAGTTTCTTTCTTCATCCATTTCTTGGGCAAAGGTCCTTAGCTGATTTAACAACTCGCTGTTGCCACAGAGTTAAGACTTCAATGATATTGTTGATCCGTTCTGCTCTCTTGTGTGTCACAATGCATGTTTTGATCTTTCACAGTAAGCTCATTAAAAGGTGCTAGGAGGTTTTTATGGTTTTATGTATGAGGAGTATCCTCTCTAGAATATCTAGTTCCATTTACCAGTCTTGACTAACAGCTACTGTGTGATCACTTGCTTTGTGCATTTGCGCTTTTGGGGTGGAGATGAGAAAAAGAAAGGGGATGGAGATGGGAGAAATAAAAATTCTAAATTCTTAACTTCTGTGACAACTATTTGATGCATGGAAATCTGTGAGATAATGAATCAATGTATACTGGTATGTATTTTTGAAGAGCATGTGGAATTACTGCAAGATTGGAAGAAAGCAAATAGCACTTCAACCCACAAGATAAAAAGGAGGATCCCAACAACACCATGGATGCTACTTTTTCAAATAAAGAAGTAGTACTACAGAATATTAACTACAGCAGTGACTACACAGAGCTCAGTGAAGCCATCAGCTCTACTGCCTGGATACACCTCCTCAGACAAGGGTTTATTTTTTTTTTTAATTTATTTCTTCTTTTTAAACAAACACAGATTGCAAAATTTGGAGATGAGAATGCAAATGAGATTGAATCCATCTGGGTGTTACAGAAGTGTTTCCTAATGTGTCTTCTTGCAAAAACTTAATTTAAAAAAATTAAAAACACCGGTGTGCATCACTTTTGAATGAAACAGAAGTAAAGAAAAGAAAAGGAAGACTCATAATTTCCAGCACTTGTCAGAATCTCCAGAGCCTTGGGCTGTCCTCCAGCTGTATTGGGAGGCTGAAGTCTCCTTCTATAGCAGCTTCTGCTCTATGGGAATATGGGACCCTTTCCTTACATTTGGTCAACTAGATGGCTTTGGGATTTATTACTCCAATATGGAATAATTAATGATATTACACCAAAGGTTTTACAACAATATGTGGGTGTAAAAAATGAAGTGTGGCATGTGACAGCACCTCGGGAGGAAGTCTTGCAATGATCTGCACTCCTCACCATGGGCTGAAACATGAGTAAGCTTGGAATGTCAGCAGCCAGAAGGGGACAACAAAAGGTTCTTTCCACAGAACAAGTCTTTTCTGTGGAATGTGTGCACAGCATATGGAACAGATACTGCTTACTATATTCAAGCAGTTTTTAGTATTTACAAAGTGTCTGAACAGTTTAACATTCTTCCAGTGTTCCTCTGCTGTTCAGAACCAGCTGCCTAATGCTCATATAATTAATGATCCATTTCTCACTGATGACACTGATTTGATATTTATAGTATTTACAGCATTTATTGCGTGCTCCTGCTAACAGAGAGATTTCCTTACATACTACAGACATGAGCCCAGCTTAAATGCCATCATTTCCTCAAGGAAGATTTGAAGTTGGATGTTACCAATTATAAACAGAAATGCAGGTGTATTTTCTAGCACTTGCATTGCATACCTCTACCAGGAAGCACCTTCTTTGGATTGCTACAGAGTGAGTCAAAATGTTGTGATTGCAGTCATAGCAAATTCATCTAAAGCTATGGGCAGACTGCCAGAGAAGCTCCAAGCACAGTTCTGGGGCAAACTGTACCATGGTGGGTGTTGTGTTTGAAAGGCTGAGAAAGGAGCAGGCTGTGTGCCAAAGAGGAGGCAACACTCAGGAGCTCCAAGCAGCCTCAAATACAGTAATATCCCATGCATGGTACAGAGATTAATCCTGGCAGTGCAGCCTCAGGCTTAAAAGGTACTCAAGGCAGCATGAGCCAGTGCCTGAAGTGCCACCCCGGGATGTACAAGGCTGGGGCTGAAAACACAGTCTGCTTTTGAATATTTCTCGAGGCTTGTATCAACTGCAGAAAATCATATTGCAAAGCACCCAAGACCAGCTGGAAATTAAGCGAAGACATTGTGCTTCAGCATTTCAGAAAATGCAATCCTGCTCAGCTAAAACTGTTCTCTTGCTTTCTAGAGTTTGAAAGATCCTCAAAGCAAAATAAGGTTCAGCTTTCTGAAGCTGCTAGACCAAATAAAACTCCTTCCTAAATAGCTCTAAGGTCTTCTAGAAAGTACTTTGTTGGAAATAGCCTGAACAGAAATCAGCTGCTCATAAGAGAAAATGATAGAGCTGACTGCAAAAATAAGCTGACTCAGGAGTTCAGTACAGCTGAAGAGCACTACTTGCCTGGGTTTGCTGTTAAGTGCTTACCCTTCTGTCATTTGTTATAATTACCAAACAAGCCCAATTCCCTCCCATTTCCTAACAGAAAATACCAACTTCACAGCAGAAGGAATATGCTCCCAGATCTGGGACAGGCACAAAACAATCTGTATCAAAGGAAGTTCTCCCCACAAGCAGATGAGAAGTTACAGGAAATCTGAGTTAACACTATGTTAACTTACACAAAAGACTTACAGAGAGGCAGCAGTTTTCAGTCTCCTCCCCATGCCCAATTTCCCAGCTTGTTGTCACAAAATTTCATGTCATTTTAGCAACTACTGGCAGGAGCACTGAGGTGCCACAAGAATTTCAGAATTTCTTAATGAGGGAGAAAGTGAGATGCATGCACCGCAGTAACATGTGAGCTCAGAGGCAGTAGAAACAACGCCAGAGGGTACAGAGCCCCTGACAAAATCCTCCTCACTCCTCAGAGCAATAGTCTTATGCCAAAGCACTCCTCCAGAAAAGCCTGGAAAAGCGGAGCACAGCACGGTTTGACTGCTACAGGAAAGTAGCAGTCAAACTGGTTTTTACCAAAGAAGACAGATGCAAGTCTGAGTCAAAAATTAGGCAAAGTGTTCCTCCATGCCAGCTGAGACTGAGGAGACATTGGTCTAAGCACTGTTCTCAAACAGCAGAACCCCAGAATCACAGGACTTGGAGGGCGAAGTAAGCAAACCACAGAAACAGATACTCCACCTCAGCCTTTGAGCATCCTGGTCCAAAAAGGATGAAACATTCTCCTGCTGAACCTGAGAGGTGAAGGCATCGGAAGATTCCCTGGCATGGCAAACACAATCAGCATAAACAAACGCTGGGACAAAGTCACCTAAGGACAACTGGTCGGAAATGGCTGCTGACGGCAATTTGGAGAGCTGAGCCCAACTTCTGGCTGCCATGTGGGTAGGAAGCATTCCGAGGTGCTTGAGATGCCACAACAAGCTCGAAGGTGTCTGACACATTAACCGAAGCGTTTGCAAGGTTCACCAGAGCAAGAATTGCAGCACTGACAGGCAGGAGTGGCACTGAAGGGCACAATGAGATGTGCTGTCACCAAGTGGCAGCACACCCATACCTCAGACCCTACACTTTCCTCTTATTCCTCTTCCTATTCTGCTGGCTCCAACTTCTTTATGTGTCACCAGATGTTAATTAAATCATCTTAATTAATCAGAGCATTTTGGTTTCATTGTTTCAATGGCATCCTGAGTTCAGACTCATTGCAACCCAGGGCAGGTCAGATTTTACAGCTTATCATATATTGTTTATCACACTTCAGCTGGAAGGAAAACAACTGGGTATATGTGATGCAGTATAAGAGTAATTGAGGATGAGGCAAGTACCACTAGCAGTGAAATGCAAGGTTGCCTCAGTGCTAGTGTTGTTAATCTCTCTCCATCTAAGCCAGAAGTAATGTTCTGTGTAATACAGCACAGGTAGAAATTCTCTTCCTGGACAGAAAAGCACACACTTCTGCTGCCATCCTAACCCAACAGAAACTCCTGTTCTCGTTATATATTTATTGCAGATTCTTTCTGTCCAAAACAACTTAAACCTGGGAAACTTGCTAATTTCAAAGCACATGAGAAGTGACACTGAACACAGTGGAAATTCAGCTAAAATGCCTATATTTAAGTGCTCACCATGACAAATCTGTTTAGTGATTTGTCATGACTTCCCACAGGCTAATGTACCTTTTGACAATCATATCTGCTGTAGTTCAACTACACAGCATCAGATTCATCCCTTTTGTAAGTTGATTGCAGTGATTGCAGAGGAAGTGCCTTAGAAGGGCATTGGAGCATTTACACACCCGTACATCACACACTGATGCTGAATCACACTGTACTGGGCCAGGTACACAAAGTCATTTACTCATCTTGCTCCAAACCCTTACTAAACATGACCCAGGGGTTACAGTTTGGCTATGGGAGGTACAGATTGTCTGAATTTGAAAATCGCTACCTTTTTTCCTCAATGTATTTCCCTGAATTGCAATATACAACTATGTGTTTTTACTCAAGTAATGGCTTTTTCAAGGTCAGTAGCTTCACTTGGCACGAAATTGAATTTGAAAATTCTTTATCTGTACAACTCTGAAAACCCACATGTGCTATTGAAATCACCTCAAACACAGTCTCTGCATTTCTGAACCTATTTCTAGGAACCAAAATACAAATGCCTTCCTCATTACATAAACAAGAGAGGCTTAATTAAAACCTAAATTCTCAGTTCAAAGCAATGCTTCTTTTTGTGATCTTGCATGAGAGTGCTCTCAAAAACCTTCTAAAATTTAGCTCCAGTGGTCTGTTTACACAGATTTCTAAAGAAATACATATAATATTGTGGAAATTAAAGACCATGCCAGACTGGCGAAACAGCATAACTCATTGGTCTTTTAAATCTCTGTATCTAATGAAAACCATAGAATTAAATCATAACAGCCTTGGACACCTCATCTCACAACATCTTGAACTTCTTATATTTAACCTGGTCTTTAATCGGGGCAAAGCTGACTCAGTCAAGGCCTGAGCTGAAGCACAGATCAAGGGAAAAGGTTTCTGAAATTGCAGGCATTCTACATTGTTTCTATAACAATGTAGAAGATCTGCCATATTTTAAAGGATGAGCCTCCATTGGTTTATAATTATTGGTAATCTACATCAGTGGCATAATCTCAGTCTGAAAGGGAAAAAAAGAGTCCCAATGTATTAGAGAGTTTCTAAATTAGAGATGCACCTCAAATCTCCTCAGAATATCAGAACAAGAGCAAAACTCCAATGCTTATCCTTTGTGTTAAGCACAGGTGCACAGATGAGGTCCAAGACACAACACACAAAGGACTTTACAGACATCTTAGCAAACCATTGTATTTACCACTGCAACATCAAAAGCTTGTTATCTTGAAACTAAAAATTCTAATTCAGTTGTTTCAATAATAATTTAACCACCCAATGAAATTACAGCACAGATAACACTTAGAGGCAATCCAAGTGGTCTTTAAACCTTCCTCATCTAAATATTACACGTCAGGTATTGCTCACTTTGAACATCAGCTTTTTCATTTTATTAGTATGAAGATTCAAAGTCTAAAGTCACCAGGAAAGATTTGCTCCATCTTCTTACTTCCAGTTTGAATGGTCAATAGTCAAAGTCTCTGTTCATAAACTTTTGTGTCTCCTTATGCTACCTACATTTTATCCTGGCAGTAGGGGAGGCTAAGTTCAGCAAAATGTTCAAGTAAATGTGTAAGTGGAATAAGAAAGATGGACTTGAAAAACTACTGAGCAAATGGATCAGTAGCTTCAGTTCTCGGGTCATCTATGCACCTTATCAGATTGAACAGAAGTGATCAATTCCAAATATATATTTTGTGTCAGAGCTCAAAGAATTAGTCTTTTGAGGACAAATTCTGATCCCAAATAGACCAATGTAGGTACACTCAATAACATATTACAAAGTTTCCAGTCAAAATCAGTAGAATTATCTGTCAGTTGTTATGCAGTCAGCAGGTCAAGATAGAAATCAGATGCTTTTTTCCTGCAATGTAGAGAGTTCCAGTTCATACTTGTGCGTATTTAACACCTACAGTTATCTCAACTTTTTTTTTTTGTCTGGTTTTAAAACCATAGACACTTATGGGCACACACCATTGAGCTTTGTGTGAAGAGAGAATGCAAGATTGTCAGTGGAAACATGGAAGCAGCAAATTGACTCAGATGCTTCAATTTTATACAGCAGCCACATCCTGCAGCAAAAGTAGTGTGCAGCTGTTCCTGGGCACCACAGAGCAACTGCAAATACGTGTGCTGCCTCCTTAATTGTTAAAACAGTTCAATGACGCATCTGTACCTTTCACACAAATGTGTTAACACAGTAAAAATTACTTATAATATCCTAACACCAAATTTTACTATGTCAGGGCAACTATTTAAGCTGAAGGGTTAGAGTTTATTTTGTGTTTATCATTCAACAGCCTATTGCATTTGAGTAGATTTCACAAGACCAATAAAAAAAAGGATTCTTATATGGTACCTAGAAGTGATTAAACTCCAGCTTTGTGTGGTAATGACCTTTAGCTCCACTCTTTCACAGCTCAGACTGGTTGCACAATCTCAGCAAGAATAACTTTTAAGCAGCATTCAGGGATATCCTGCAGTTGTATGTGCATTGGCAGGTATCTAAAATATACATCTGAATCCTGCATTCAGTAATGGAGCTGGAACAAGGCTGGAAGAAACACTCTTCAATTTCTTCTGCTCATTTTTGGTCCCTTTCGGTCCATTTCTTCATCCCTCAAGAGTCAAGTGAATTGATTGCATTTGCAAGATGTGTTAATCTGAATAGTGATACTTTAGATCAGCACAGAAAATAGATCCAAACAGAGGAGGGAAACTATTGAGCTTTCTGTCACCTGTAAAAACTAACAAAGGAAAAATTGCACTCTCACCATCTTGAAAGCCCCATGAATGCAGACAATTCTGTCAAAAAGTAATAATTTGAATAAATATTTTGAGCCATAATCTGCTCAGAGACTTCGAAAATGACTAGCCTGATATAATTCATGGTGTTCCTGCTAACCTGCAGAGAATTCATCATGGCATTTGTCATCAATTTTCTTCATAATTAAGTCTCTACGGGGGAAAAAAATTACCATTTTCATTAACAGAAAAAATATTTTTCCAATCTTTTTAAAAAAAACCCTGTGTGGGTCTGCCTTGAGCTCCTCCTTTTCAGAACTGGGACACAGGTGATGTTTGCACAGCCGATCTAGGTTATTTTATGTCATTGGTTGTGTGCTTTGGTCACTGAGATCACAAACTATTATGCACAGATTATGTACACAGACAAACTGGCCCTACAAAATATAGCCCATTGTCTTCCACGACTTGTGAATGTGTTTTCCCACACCTGCTTTCAAAACAGGCTGAAAAAAGGTTACCCAGCATTAGCAGCTCAGCAGGACATCTGACCAAGAGCTGTCCCCCTGCCTCAAGGACGACACACTCACTGCTCCAAGTGGCTCAGGTCTCCCAGAATAGTTTTTAACAGTGAACTAATCAATAGTTTTCATTCATCAGGAAAAAATTATATAGGTGAAAGGCGGAAAACACCACAACTTGGATTAATTTGCTGTTCAAACGAGGTAAAATGCCATGTACTTTATGTACCAGAAAGAAAGGGTGGAGAAGGAAAAGCAGTTACAGCTTTACACATAGAGCTAGTTCAGGTAATTGGCTTTGTTCCCTTCTCAAGTGACTCTGCTGCCTTCCCCGCCTTCCTCCCCCACCCCCATCGGTTTATAAAACACATCTAGGAGCCAAAACCACAGATGGTGTCAGTCACACCAGCTCTTTTGAGATGATGATGCAATATCTACTTAGGCTGAATGGGGACCTGCCCAACTACTAATCATTAGTATCTGTTGCATACCTTGTAACAGCATTAAATCAACTGCTTTGTTTCCCACATGCGAGATGCACCACAGACAGAAGCCAAGAGACTTCCACATTGCTATCATCTCTTTACACTAAACTTTGAAAACCCTCCCATTCATTTTCTTTCACTCTCCTTAAATTGACATTTTCTAAAAACTAAGAGGAGGTTGCAATCAGGTCTATGATACTGTGTTGGCACAGCTGCTTCCACTTTTTTTCATATCCACTGATACAGGAAAGTTCCCTTACGCCAATTAAGAATTCTTAAGGTCGTAAGTGAAAAGTGTTAGTTAACTCTTCAGATATTGTACAGGAGTCAAATTCCAGCACCAGACAAACCAGTCCTAGATCAACAAAAGCTTTATTATCTTGACCAGTCACAGAATCACAGAATATGCTGAGTTAGAAGGGACGCAAGAGGATCATCGAGTCCAACTCCTTCCCCTGCACAGGACCATTCCCAAAAGTCACACCACGTGCCTGAGATCATTGTCCAAACACTCTCCGAACTCTGTGAGGATTGGTGCTGTAACCACTTCTCTGAGGAGCCTGTTCCAGTGCCCAGCCACCCTCTGGGTGAAGAATCTTTTTCTAATACCCAACTTAAACCTCTCCCGGTACAACTTTAGGCCATTCCCTTGGGTCCTGTCACTGGTACCACAGAGAAGAGATGCCTGCCCCTCCTCTCTCCCTCATGAGGAAGTTGTAACTGTGATGAGCTCTTCCTCTCAGTCTCCTCTTCTCCAGGCTGAACAGACCAGCTCTCGGCAGCTCCTCATACAGCTTCCCCTCAAGGCCTTTCACCACCTTTTTGTCCTCCTTTGGATGCTCTCTAATAAGTGAGTGCTGAAAGGACTTTGCTATTTAGGCCTATCTCCTGGATCATGAACAGAAACTGTCTTCCAAAGATCAGATCCCCGGCCTTTGGAAGCAAAGCCAGGAATCTCCACCTGCCAGCTCCGCCTGCACACCTTACCTCACAACTGTCTTTCTCAAGCAGCATTAAGCACAGGCGCTCTCTTATTCCCATTTCGGAGACAGAGGAAGGCAAAAAAACCACCAAACCCAAACCACAGTTGTTCAAATCAGCACGAGAAATCTCTCACAAAACAGGCTTGGCCTACTTGGCAGTCAGGCAAGTAGACTGACCTTTGCACGGTGTCAAAAGGGAGGGTGCACTACGGTGAGGTAACCAGCCCCCCATACATCCCAGCTGCTCTGAGAGCCCTGACCTCAAAGGAGCAGCTGCTCCACAGACCACTGGAGCTGCAAGGGAGACCCATGCCTCCACAGCTGGACGTGTTAAGGACAGGACTCTACACAAAGCATCTGGTGAAAAATATTGGAATATGTTTGCTTGCTCGAAGTGCAATCTGAGAGGCACCTTTTCTCAGTGGAGCAAGGCTTATTCAGTGCTCTGTGCACACTTGGAGTAAATGAGAGCCCTATGAAAAGCCCAAGGTTGCAGACTTCACAGGCCTGGGGTTAGTTTTCACAATGCGCTGCTCTCTTCTAATGCTGTTGTGCAAGACTTGTATGTTTAACATTTCTAACCAGCCAAAATTGCTCTTTATATTTGATCAGGAATAATTTTTTTTTACCTTTGAACCTGTTGCAAGGTAGGTTCAAAGGTTACCTGGGTGCAGTGTCGCCTGTTTATTAAAGCCACACTCTGATGATTCGGGGCTTAGTCCTGCCACGGGAGCTGGGGAAGCACCGCTGGAGCTGGGGAAGAACCAACCCTAGAACACCCCTTGGGAGTTGTAAAGCAGCAAAGGAAGCAAGCTGTACCAGCCCCTCGACCCTCCTCCAGCACTGAAGGAAGGTAAGCAAATCCTTCCTGATCAGAATACATGTTTCTCAAGTACTAGGCTTCCTGCTCCTGCAGAGAAGTACTGCAAGTGGGATAATAACCTCAATTTGCAGCAATACCCGGATTTAATGCACCCTTCTTATCACCCTGTGTGCTGTTAAAGGCAACAGCTGCTTAACTGGCTGCATGTTATTAAAGAAGCAAGTCTGGGCTCGGGGGTGGCAAACAGGGAAATCACAGCTTGTGAGAGCAGCCACCTGAACACTCTCTGTTGCTATAGTCTGGCTGGAAGTGGAAACCTCCCTACAGTCTAGGCTGAAGCCATTTTCTTATCAGTTTGTTAGTTATGCCTATTTAAAGATACAGTGCACAAAGTAGCAGTGCCAGGCTGCCATTCAGACTACTGTTTAAACCAGGTTCCAAAAATGCAAGAATATTTGTTTCCACAGCATCACAAACAGTAAAGGTTGCAATATGCTAGATCATTTATATGCACAAGCTTATTGGCAACATTTACTACAATAGAACCTAGCTTAATCCCTAACTAAGAACATAGAGGCTGGCTATTTGTAATGGTTTAAAAGCCCAGATCATAGAGTATGGCTGTTGCCATTGTCTTGGTAAAACTGCTTGTTCTAGCTATAGAGATGGAGCCTTCTCCAAGCTCTTGCTTGTGTACAGAGCTGCAGCTGTAATAAAGGAGAGGATGGTGGAGACAAAGATTAGCCTGAAACCAAGCTGCAAGCAAGAGAACTGGCAAAAAAAAGCATGCTGCTCTTCCAAGTCCGAAGCCTATCATCTTACCCATACCTCCTTTTTTGGGGAACCCACTTGTGCTCTGAGAAGATCATTTATGTTCCAGTGCAGTTATCCTGCTTTACAAAGGCAGACACAGCCCTTGAAAAGCAGAGCAGAACAATAAAGAATTATTATTTTTATAGCATTAAGAAAACAAATTCAAATTGAAAAAATCATTCAAATAAAGTGATCTCACACCTCCCACAGACTCACAAAATTTAAACCCAAGTTTTGAAGGGACAACAGAGAGAACAGTACATGGAGCCAATGTTCCCCCTTCATTTATTTACATCCTCTGTTATTTGCTATATGTAGAAAGGTTCTTTTGGCATCTTTGGATAACAAGAGCTCATGTTGTGCCAGGACCTTAAGGTTTGTTACAAAAGCTCACCTGATTCATCCTCTATGCAAAACTTTGTTGGCAGTGACAACAGAAAGGAAAAATTTGAACTTCCTATAAACATAAGTTACCTACTGCTCATGTTAATTTACTGGTGGGTATGAGGTGTACATTTTATATACATGTACAAAGAGAAGCAAAGGCTGAGATTCATAACTCTGCTTTCTTTTTTGACAGAAAATTATTAGCAAAAAAAAGGCTTTGTGCCTCTCAAAAATCTGGAGTTTATTCAGACCACTTATGAAAAATTAAAAGCCTCAACATTTGCATGTCACTTGTTATGTGCATCAGGGAATGAGTGTCAGCTTTCTAATTCATGAGCATTGAACAGAAATGATCGTTGAGGAGAAGCTTCCCTATGTGCATCCTTTAATCCAAGTTATGTTGGAGCTGTGACACCCACTGAGCCCAGGCAATAGAGTGTGGCCTCACCAGCTCGTGGAGCTCTGCATCACATTCTGGGCTCCTGGCAGGCCGGGTGGGACAGGGCTGTGGGCATGTTCTCCCTCCCTGCAGAAAAGTCAATGCACCTGAGACACACAGCACTGCTACCCAACAGCTGACCAATGACAGGGCAAACACACTGCTTTTCTCTTCCTCCTGGAGAAATAACAGCCTGAGGCCAGATACCTGAAGGGGGGAAATAATCAGAGGGGCACACAGAGAGGGTGATAATGGAAATGGCTGGGCTGGGAGCCTGGCCTTGTCTCCTTTCTCTAGGCACAAATGCCTCTTGACAGGCTCTATTAAAGCTGTAGCTCATAGCTTCTCTTTAATGCCACAGGAACAGGTCTGGGAAGGCAAAGCCAAAGGCAGTGGAGTTTCATGAGGAAAAAGCTATTTCTTTTTCATCCTCAGCTTGCAGGAAAATCAGTGAATCAACCCTCAGTTTCCCTAAAAGATACCTACATTGGTAAATAATGCCATATCTACATCTAAGTTAGTTCTACCTGAATAGTATAAAGTTTACAGCAGCAATAAAAACATAATTGCAATTAGTAGGGGCTACGTGTTTTAGCAAGCCAAGGTCTAGTACAGGTTTTATTTTGGATGTAAGTACATGCTGTGTTAAGTCCATCTTAGCTTTATAGTTTGTCTAGCTAAGCAGATTATTTTGAAATCATGCAGCATAGGAAAACTCTCAGATGGGGAAACTCCTAAGTGGAGAAAACAATTCTAAAATCTGGCATTAAGGCAATAAAGAAGAGAGACAGGTGAAGTTACTGTCTTCCCATCCCTCCAAACCTACTGCAAAATTCCAGTTATATTAGACAAGCATTGAAGAGAAAAAGGGAAACTGCAACAGCTATTAACCTTTAAACAAAGAAATAAAGCTGTCAAATCATAAAAAAATCCCTGTCATAGCAGGAAGTAAAACTGAAGCTTGAAACATGATTCACTGTTAACTTGTACAAATAACTGCACCTATGTAAATCTGTAACAGAGCAGAAAGAACTAGTTAGCTTCTGGAAATGCAAAAAGGAAAAAACCTAACAACAGCAGCAAGAAACCTGACACCAAAACCAAATAAACCAAAACTGGTGGCAGAAATCCAGGCCACCAGCAAGTCCATTGCAGCAGTATATGAGAAATACTTAGTCAAAGCATTTTGTTGGTATTACAGGCTACAAAGCTCTTCTCACCTTAACACACATGCAGCTACAGCGAGAAAATTGCTATTGTTGAGAATACAGCTTTATACATATAGAGGATAATGGCAAACAGGCTAAAAAGAATGAACTATAAATATAATTCCAAAATGTTTTGGTTCACTTTTCATTTAGATCTGCTTCAAGCTGTTTTTATTAACAAACAAAAAACTTCAATGACTTCCTCTTGTGTGGGTGGGTTGTTGGGGTTTTATTTTTAATTTTTTTTTTTAATCACTCCAGTTCCCCCATGCAAGTTCCTCCCCTTTAAAGCTCCCCTCCCAACGTGCTTTTCTGCTTGCCGATTTATTTAAACTGGAGACAGGAAACTGGCTGTAGTTTTTAACATGAGTGTTACCTAAGTGGTGTTGGTTTTGTACTGTGCTGCTAAGGCTCCCTTTTACTTAGGAGAAGAGGTTGACTTCCTACCCTATATTCAGAATGGTAGGTGCCTTTACTCCAGTTCTCATCTCTGTGCTCTGCTATATTTTCTGTGTAAGTAATGAAGTTCTACTTTATTTGTTTTATTGCTCATGAGTTTGCTTGTTGTTACTCACATGGGCTTTACTAAATCCAATGTGCAAGTGCAGTGATTAGATAAAGGGTTCAAGATAATGAGTTTTTCAGGAGCCTCCTAGGAAATCTCTGTTAGTGTGCTATCAGTTAAATGTGGACCTTGGGCTGAGTTAAGTTCAGATACGTGTTTGTTCTTTGTTCTTCATAATAGAAGGGCTGTGATAATATGAATTAATGGACATTAATATCTAGAAACTTTTAGTGCTACCTTTTCTCTGTGTGGCTGAGGTGCCCAGTGATAAGATTCTAGTTTTCTTAGGAATTCTATGTGAATTTTCAAATCAAGCTTTAGTCTTTGCTCTTTCAACCATGCCCTATCACTAGAGAAAACTTCCTATTAATATAGTAATAATGAATAAATGTTTTGCAAGAAGTGAACATGTATTATCTAATAGGATAAACAGTGACAGAACCTGCTATACTGATTATATTTTAAATTCTCAAAAACTTCAAAGGCCTAGTTGTAGGGGGTAGGTAGTTTGGGGGGCAAAATCTGATATAAAGACTAGCTGAGAGCTTGGATTTCAACTGATCTGAGAAAATAACTTTTAGTACTAAGTAGTGTCATTTCCAACATAGTAAAATTTCTTATTAAAAAATGGTGTTTCTATTTAAATATACTGAAAGCTTGAATTCAATAGGTTTAATGAGAAAGGCTCAGAAGCCACTGCACTCTACTTCCTGAAAGTAAGTTACTGAGGCCTTGTCCTTTCCCACCCTCTAGCAGAGCATTTCTCAGCTAAGATCAAAGGGTGCTTGAACTGTTTGGCTCTGACTCTCTCAAGAGGTACTCCAAAAGCAAGGCCTCGCTGAAGCATATCCTGCTCTTAATGCAGGTTACTGAGCATTTTGCTTTGTTTTTTGTGTGGCTCTGATCAGAAGTCACTGCTGAGCTTTTGTGCTTTAGCTTCTCTCTCGATGCTAGAAGTTAGCAACCCTGTGCAACACAAGATTTCAGCTGCATCAAGGAGGAATGTGGAATATAAAGTTTCCAAGGAGTAAGAACTGGCACAGTGGCTCACATCTGAAGGATGACACCAGGCAAGAGCTGCACTGCCTAAGCAACTGGAAAGAGTGAGCTACTGGTGGTTAAGTAACTAATTAGTGTAGGTGGCTGTACTCCACTTTTCCTGCTTGTAAACAGTCACTGTTACCTTACTAATGCTGAGAAAAAAGATGTCATGATCATATCAAAAACTTAGGCAAACTTCATACAAAGTACATAACTCTAGAAGACCAGGCAGTGAATGATTATTTCTTCCAAAATTGTGCAAGTATCAGAGATTGCTTCGTTGTCCATAAAGAACTCTTGGGATGAAGATGACATTTTCTTTTTCTTTATATTTATGTACTCAAAATTACAAAGATCAGCCACTTTCCAGTGGAGAGAATCTCCTCACGTGGAGAGCATAGAGAATAATTTTAATTCCTTCTAGGCAACGAAGGAATAGCTGTAAAGGGGGAGGTACAGTGGAAATGAGAATGTGAACTCCTGAACTCAAGGCTGTAAATGGTATCACTGTAATCTCTTCTGATAAAAACTAAGCCATTGACTCTGGAGCTCAGTGCATCTTATCCCTGACCATTGATCAGGGCAGACAACCTAAGTACACTTTCAACTGTCCAGCATCTTATTGCGCAAGAAGCTTTACAGGTGGTTTGAGACATCCTGTGCATTTTGTACCCCTGGGAGTTGAGCCCTTCAGAACTCAGGGGTTTCAAACCCTCCACCTCTGCCCCCTCTGATGTTTAAAAAGGTAACTGGTGCTCGGAGTTGCTCTGCTGGTGCCTGCCCAAAATGCTCTGGTTTTGTCTTGTTCTGCACTGAGTTTTCACTAAGTTGGTATAAACCAGGTATTATGTATACACAGGATCCTTGGATTTGTGGGTTAAACTCTGGTTGTAGCTGTTCCATAGGACAGATGTAGGCTGCAGCTGTTCTATTACCATGGACAGGAAGGTCTATCAAGTACAGATTCCTGTCCTCTCTCTGGCTCTTCTGCTTTGAGGGCAGAAGGATTAAGTGGCATTTGGATGACACCAGAGGTGATAAACTAGCAGCTGCTTGGATTGACAAATAGGTACAGTAGAAACTCTAGGCATAGGAAACAACTGTCCTAATTCTGGGAATTGAGACAAATCTGCTGACAATCTTTTGCCACAGCTTGAATAACACACCCTATGTGCTTTGATAGAAATATTTAAAGCCTGTTTGTGGAAATATTGTTGGAAAGTAAAAGCAAAACACAGTCACTATTCTATTAATAAAATAAGGGAGTTGAAAATACTTTTTCAGATATGAAAAGCATTTTGTTTTGTGTTACCTAGATCTCTGTTTTTGCGCATCTGTGTTTTTTTCACATGGCACTAACATCTGTAGCTTTAAAGGATGTATATACATAGTCCTGCATATGTAGTCTCAATCAGTGCTGTAAGTGGGCTAATGGAGACAGTTGTTAAAAACACCCAGCAAACCCTAGNGTCAGTGCTGTAAGGGGACTAACTTACTTGTAATGGAGACAGTTATTAAAAACACCCAGCAAACCCTAGAAGCTAATGAGCAGATAATACTTCCCAGACTTTAGAGAAACTTGTCAACAAGTCTTTCTTTAAATAAAAAATTCATGCAAAATAACTGAAAATTTCATAACTGAAAATCATCCTTGACTAGCTGTAGGGATGCTGGGTGGGCTACACTGGGATTGCAATACTGCCCGATCTTTCTTTCTTTCTATGCAGGAGACTTGTGGAATCAATTCAGAACCTGAAGGCAAAAGTTTTGCTGCATTTAATGATAATTTCTTGATTAGGTGTTCTCTCTGGACTTTGAGTTCTTTGCTCCAAGCAAAAAAGTCTTCAGGGCTTGATTTTCAGTCCTCCTAGATGTCTTGGTACAAGCTGCTTTGCATGTGAGTCAGTGAGAACACGAAAATACCCCAATGGAAAAATTTTCAATGACTTGTCTACTGCTGCATGGAGCATTTGGGTTTACTGATCCTTATCACAAAAAGGTCAGATAAGCGTCTTCAGTAAATTTTCTGTCAAAGAAATCGATGTCACAGACAGAAGCTCTTTGTGAGAACTGCTCTGATCTGTCTGACTAGGCTGTGTAAGTGCTAAGCCATATAAATAAGTTATAGAAGAGGACTTGGTGCTATAAATATTATAGTTTTGTTTCTTACCTCTAGCATGATACTCTAAAAACAGCCAATCATTTATGGTTTCTGGGAAATTGTCTTAAAATTACTATTAAAATGAGCAGATGAGAGCACACTTCACTGATTAAAACTGGTGCAGCTGTACAGGCCTGTGGTCTCTCTGGTTTCCTGTATATAGCTCTATTCTCTCACTGCCGATTGAAAAATTTCATGTCCAGGGAAGAGTCATGTGAAATGCACTGAGTGAAAACTCCTTTTGGCCACCTGAGCTTGGGAAAAGACTGGAAGAGTGCCCCACTTGATTGCTACTAATCAGTATTAAGAGGAGTTTTAACATGAGTACTCTGGCATCCCTCTGAAGAGATGTGTCAGTCTAGAAAGCTTCCAACATACAAATGGTGCAAATGTGATTTGCTCTTTCACTTGGATTTAGTCATGGGCTCTGAGTTAAAGGAATAAAGTTTGTATATCCAACTCTTCATGATGGAGAACGGAGATGCCTCTACCTAGATGCCTCGGTGTTCGTGCTATAAAAAAGTTTCTCGCTTATATTAATGAAAGAGGAAGTATAAACCACAAACCAGATGCAGTTTAATCACTACAGAAAGCTGCTTGCTAACTGCTCCATTAATGGGCCAGATAGATGTAGTGTCAAGAGCAGCTGATTGCTAAATTAATTTATTAATAATCTGCAGTCTTCCAAACCGAGCAGTGCTAAACCTGAACTGCTAATTAGCTTTGCCCTCAATGTAATCTTGATCAACAGACCTGGATTTAGGTTTACTTTTTTTTATCCAGGCTCAGTTAAATGAATAATTAAAGGATAAATGCCCAAAGGAAGGGTGTGGAGATGGGTGATATGCTGTGCTACAGAAAGAACAGGTTCCTGCTCCCATAGGTTTAATATGTCCAGTGACTGGAACTGCCCATCACTAGAGAGTCCCAAGGGCAGATCCTGCCTTTCTGGCTGTAGCACAATCTTTTTGGACTCTCAGTACATGAAGCCAAGGTCAGGAGTTTGAAGGGCTCGTGGCAACCATGGTTCAGAGTGGAAAAGACGATTAGGAAGTTGGTACTTCTCAGATATGCAAGTGATGTGCATTTGGCAGCTTGGACTTGCTGCAAAGCTTCCAAGGTACCCTTTCTTATCCAGATGCTGAGCAGGCAAAGCATGCCTTTTCTCACCAGAGAACACACCAGGATTGCTGATTAACACTGCCACTAAACTGTGAAAGAGATGCAGGTAATCTAACTGATCAGTCTGGGCTCAGAGACCCAAATTCTGACTTCAGGTCCTGGCTGAACTTACTAACAGTTTGTAAAATACCTTCAACTTCATTGGAATTATACTTAAATGGTAACTGGAACTCATTGCATCAGGACTCCTGGTATGCTTCTTGTACAGGGATTTAGTTGATAGCTGACATGTTATCTACTGGCTGGGTTCCTTTGATTCTGTATGAAGAATTTTGAAAGAGTGTTGTTATTCATCTTGCAAAGTGTGAGGTGGTGTGTCCTGCATAGATATTTAGACACTAGCAAATACAAGTTGCTGAGATCTGAGCTGATTCAGACAAAAAGCAGTCCTTTCTCTTGGCAATTCAATCTCAAACACATCAGAACATTTTGGGGATAAAAGTACTTGTTTCTAAGGAAGAAAGCTCAGGGCTCTTTGTCTCTTACAAGAAAGTCTGCATTCTCAGATTTTGCTTCCCTGCCCTTGACAGAAGATACCCTGGGGGATGCAAGCAGCAGAATTGCTTCTGTATTTCCCAGCCAGGCTTCCATCGCACACATTGATTCCCAGGTTACCACTTCCTAGTGGAAAGTAACTTCCACAGTTTTGATTTGTGCTGTTTTCGCTGGCTGAACACACTGTCACTCTCTGAAATATTTGTCTAGCATGAACAGTAAGAGGAGCTGACAATGAAGATACTGCTTGTCCTGCAGACATGTGTAGGTGTATCAAACATGTAATTTATCAATATCCTTACTATTTCAGCAAAACCACTTCATATCGAACAGTTACAATATTGAGGAATTTTCTAACTTCCATGATTCACATCATTGAACTGTAGGCATTTTTTGGTTATACTTGGGGAACTGTATTTAGGAAATTATATACTGGTTTTCTCCAGGCAGATTTTTTTACTTAATGATGGAAAGAATCTGTTCCTTGTCTGACTTCATCAGGCTTCAGCTTTTTGTGGAGGTGGATGCAGCATAGATTAAGATTTACGAGGATAGGTGACTTGAGATCTCTAAAGAGGCTTAAAACATTGCGTAAGTGTGCTTCACTATTGTACCAGAACTCTCCAGGGGCAAACTGCTGAAATGCTTTGCAGTATTTTTAACAACCTACTTAAGCAACCATGGCTCATAAGTAATTAAAGCTTCTAACTTAATTCTACTAAACCTACTGTTTGTTTCAGGTTCAACTCTGGCTCCACTGATCCAGCATAATGATCTGGATACTTCAAGTATTGTTCTCACCGCTCCCGACACCAGCATTGATCAGTCTTATTGCATTTGGAGCTGTCGTCTTCCTGTGGGTGATAAGCAGGCCAAAACCTCTTTTACCTCCTGTTGACTTGAACAAGCAGTCAATAGGAATTGGGGTAATGTTTTCTCCTCTTGTGTGTATGGTCTGTTTTGGAGTTTAATCTGAATACTGATCCATTCTGACTCTGGGTGTCAATGGAAACCCTCCTGTCTGTGCACAGCCTTCTCTCCCAGGTGTACAACTCAAGAGTATAGTGGGGAGAAGGGAAGACTTAAGATGCTAAGATGAGAAGCAGCAGCTCCATCCAACCAGGGTTAGGTGGGCTTTTTGGAGACGGCTTTGGCTGTCACTGACTTTTTCCTGTATTTTCAATGGCCTGCATCAGCTTTGAAAAAACTTCTAGACTTCATGTAATAAGGCAAGTGGTGGCACTCAATTAGTCAAGGCCTCACAATAACCTGTAACTGAACCTTAATGTGGGCCATCCAGAAAATTCCTCTGCATGTGACTGAGTAGATCAAAATCAGACTTCCCCAACAATGCAATGCTATTGAAATGCTTTAAAGGGGATTGCTGACAGGATGGCTGAGGAACAAATGACATTTCATCTGTTCTGCACTGTTTCATAACCATACTCTGTTCCTAGGGAGGAGCCAGAAGAGGTGCAGTCTTGACAGATAATAACCTGCTTTCTTATTACTTTGAAGATGCTAAAACCCTGTATGAAGTTTTCCAGAGAGGAGTGAATATTTCTGGTAAGCTTTGCATCTGAAAGTGCTTGTCTATCATAAGTAAAAAAAAAAAAAATTCCAAGATCCTTTTCCTTGTGTCTTGGCTGTGGCAATAATGCAGGCTAACAAAAGCTTTTCTAGCCTTCTGTGGGGTGGAGAGGCAAGTGACTATATTTCTCTCTGTCCCAATTCAGCATTAGTCTTATTTGGCAGACTGGGCAGGAACAAACATCAGAAGCTGAAGATGGTAGAGTTCAGTCAAGAGTCAGCAGATACAAAGCATCAGAGGAACAGGGTGGGAGGGAACCTCTCCTGAGTCTTATGGTGTGAGTTTTCCTGTGAAAATTACTGCCTGTTCACAACAGATACAAATTTGTGCACATCACTTTACAAGTCCTATGAATGGAAATATTTGATGGTTTGCAAGCTATTTCAACCTCATGTGGGTTGTGCAATGGAAAAATATCACCAGATCTTAGAAGTATTGCTTGGAAGGAAAAAGCTAACAGTCTTACAATCTTGGTTTGGGTAGAGTGCTTAGCTATGGACACTGACCTACACTCCATGCAGTTACCTGAATGTCTGAGGGAAAACATTTCCCACTTCAAGTATTTCTCTTGTAGTGTTATGCAATTTCAGAACTGAGCTTTGAAATTGCTTTTCTGAACTCTTTCATTAGGAAATGGTGACTGTCTAGGCTACAGGAAACCCAAGCAACCTTATCAGTGGCTGTCATATAAACAGGTGAGTATTGTAAATGACAGATGAATTAATTTGGGATATTGTTTTTTAACACTAATGTGGGGGAATAACTATCTTGCAGGTTTCGGACAGGACTAAATACCTGGGATCAGGGCTTCTGCAAAAAGGATGCCAACCATCATCAAACCAGTTTATTGGCATTTTTGCTCAGAATAGGCCAGAGGTAAGCAATAAATTGTACATTCTTCCCTACACTATTCTGACACCTTGGGGTGAGAGGAGAGTCTGTGTTTAAATAGCTTCAGGCCACATGAGGAACAATCACAACTTTTTCCTTCCCAATTCCCTTTTTACTGACTGAGCACACACCACTCCAAGCATGTAATAAAATGATCTCTCACATCTCTGATTCTCATGGACATGCTCCTTACATAGCCCCCCTCTGCCATGTGCATGGGCTAGTCAAGCAGTATGAAGTCTGTAGGCAATCCTGTCTTGAGAGTTCCTGGTTTTCCTTAGCTGTGCTGTTTTCTCTCTTCAGTGGATCATTTCAGAGTATGCCTGCTACACCTACTCAATGGTTGCTGTTCCCCTCTATGACACTCTGGGACCAGAGGCCATTGTATATATTGTTAACAAAGGTAAATATTGACTTCCACTCTTTCATAAGGATTTTTCTAGGAAACTTTGTTTTGGGAGGGCTAAGTTCAAGGGAATTTGCAAAAACCAGAGTAGCTTCAACCTTGCTTCTCTTATAGACAATTTCTTAGTGAAGCTGCTTTGCAGGGCCCATGGTTTGATGCCTAGAAGAATCCAGTGGGCTTCCTATGTCTCCCCTAGTGTCTTGATTGCAAGACCACAGAAGGATCTGATAGATCCTGAGGATCATTCTGCAATCAGAGTGCTCAACTATTTGCAATTTGAGATTTTGCAATCTTGAACTCCCACACTGCCAAACAATCAGACAAGGTAGACAGACTTGCATGTAAATTAAAACTAGATGTGTGTGTCTGATTTAAAGTTTTAGGATGGAAGGAGTGGAGGAGGGAAGGGTAAATGTATGCCTAAGTCTGTTTAATCTATCTGGTCATTGCATGTTCTATAAAAACAACATCTAGCAGGCCATCATGGAAAAACTGGCAAGGAAATTAAATAAGACTTTCTTTCAGACTTTCTTCTCCCAGCCTTAGGAGATATGGGGGAAATAAATATCCACCACTGTTACAGTGATCTGGGACTCATCCCATAACAAGGATTTGCCAGGCAAAATCACTTCAGTTATGGTGGTGAACCTTGGAAACAGGTCTTGTCTTGGGATTACATGGCTGTGATTTACCAGTCTAACTGGGAACTGGCAGGCTCAGGCAAATCCAATTCCTCTGCTGACTTAAAGGAAAAGGCCTTTGTAACTGCATCTGCAGGGAAGCTGAAGTATTAACTAAAGAATTTTAGCTATCTCTTTCAATTGAGCCCAAATTCCTTTAGATTTAATGAAGATGGCTAAACCTAAAGAATATCATGGCAATACCAAAAGTTTCAATGCCCATCTTAACTGTGAGCAAAGATATTTCTCTTCAGCTCCTTAGCATATGCCCTCACTTTATATTGCCAGAATCTCAGGTTTGCCCAATCAGTTGAGTATGGAAGGAGGAACCTTCTTAGCACTGTAAGCCAGCCACTGAATCCATATGGACAAATGCAAATGGCACCAAACCAATGTTATGTTCTAAAAGTATGTGCTTCTGACCTGTCACTGGCCTCATGTCTTCTAAACAGACTTCTGATAATTTCTTTTCTGTAGCTGACATAAGTGTGGTGATCTGTGACACACCTGCGAAGGCAGAGGTCTTGCTTAAGAACTGTGAGGAAAAAAAGACCCCGTGTCTGAAGATGATTGTTCTCATGGATCTCTTTGATAAAGAGCTCAAGGACAGAGGAGCTAAAGTGGGAATTGAAATTCTGTCACTGCAGGAGGTTGAGGTATGTGGCTAAAGGCTTCTGGAAACTTTGCCAGCTAAACATCTTGATCTTCTGTGGCAGCAATGACACTTTAATATAGGGATTACGTGGCTGTCACACCTGTACCTGAGATCTTGATAAGCAGTCATTTTGAAACTTGGTATCTTCAGCTAAATGGAGTTGCAGAGTTCAAACCACTGGTTGAAGTTGTGTCTGTGTTGTGGACAGCCAGTATGCATTAAACGGAAGACTTGCTTAGTTTAATTACTGATACTGTTGTAACAGGATTTATCAGGCTTCTAAGCTGGCAGTTGAGTCTAATTGGAACTGTAAGTGAAAATTACTGGCTGTTCAGACATCCCAATACCAGGCTTGCATACATGTAAAGAGATGTGGCCTACGTCAAATAAAAAGAAACATCTCCACTCAGGTCTTCTGAATTCCTTAAGTAGTTCTGATCACTTTCCACACATTCAAATGTGTTGTTTCCATGCTTGCAGCAGACAGTTTTTGAGAGTTATGTGTACTGGATTCAGGAAGACATCTCCGTTTGAATAAGATAGAGTATCAAGAAAGAAGGTATTAAAACAGTGTTGCATTTGAAATGTAATTACCTGTTCACCTATTGTGCACCTCTGTTAAGCTGTGTTTTTTCTCTAATACAGGAGCTGGGAAAAAACAACATCAGAGAACCAGTTGTAAGTATCTCTATGAAACAGCTATAAACTTGTAAAACTAGTCTCTGGAAAGACCTCTTGCTATGCTGCTAGTAGAGGAGGCTGCCAGAATTTTTTTTGTGAACCAGAATTCCCGATTCATCCCAGTTAGGAATTGTATGTAATTACAGATAAGCATCGTAATCCTTACACTGACTTTATATGGCTTTTTCTCTCTAGCCTCCTAAGCCTGAAGATCTTTCTGTTGTGTGTTTTACAAGTGGAACCACAGGTATGAATTTATAGTGATTCTTCCCCACAGAAAGAGCCTCTCCATGCAGCTTCCTTGCACAAAAAACCCAGAAATCCTAAGAATATGGAAGTAAACCAGTAAATTAGAGCAGTTGCAACCACTGTTGCAGTTTTACTCAGGATACTGTCACTACAAGTCAAGTGCACTAGGACAAAGCTTCTTAGAACTGGAGGCAAGAAAAGCCAAATTCATGTTGTCTTACCCTATGAAAAATGTTCAAGAGATTGGTTGTTCAACTGTGTATTTTGATCCACAGGGGCTAAAAAAATCTTGTTTCAACATTCTCTATGCCACTCCCAATTGCTCTGCTGTTTCAGTAGTCATCTCCTTTATGTAATATCCATAGCTGAGAGCACTCAAGATGAGGCATATTTGTGATCTCTTAAGACAATGCTTGCTGTGACTGAGCCTAGTACTGAGATAGTTCAAACTGAGCCAGACAAGACATGGGAAATTGCCAGCAGAGCCACAGCTCACCTTGCTTGATCTCTCCAAAGGTAACCCTAAAGGAGCCATGCTGACACATCAGAATGTTGTTTCAAACGCTGCTGCCTTCCTTAGATGCACAGAGGTAAGCTACTGCTAATGGAGATCTCCAGGATATGTCCTTCAGTCACAAAACCAGCTGTAATGTGGGCATTTCCTGTAAACCATTCACTCCCAGAAATTGGTGCTTTCCTAAGTGCACCTTTTCCAATGAAACAATTGTACTGCAAAAAACTTGGTTTGACTTGAACAAGAACTTCTACATAGAAGTTATTCTAGGATGCATCAGTCCCAAATACCTAGAGTACTAAACCACCTATTTCAAGCCTTGCTGAAACACAAAACTAGTTTCGATTTAGTGTGGCTGAGTGACAGTTCCAATTTTTGAAGAGGTGATGAATGAGCCTCAGCCTGAGTTGCTTCAGTCATTGGAAGTGTCTCTCAAAGTACTCAAATTGATCCAAACTTTATTTACTTTCTACTTAAAAGTAACCTAAGAAGGCATAGAAAATGCTAACCTACTTCTGCTTCCTTTCCCTCCAGAACACAATTGAGTGTACAAGTTCAGATGTTGCCATTTCCTATCTTCCTTTGGCTCACATGTTTGAGAGAGTTGTACAGGTATGTACAGATACATATATCTGAGCTTTTATAAATCAAATTGTAGAAAAAGACATGCTAGTCATCTATATGTCCTCAAAACCTATTCAGACAATAACTTTCCTACAATTGGCCACTGGAAATCATGCTGCTTTTCATAGACTAATAATTACGGCTAGGGAAGCTAGGAATTCTTCTTGACTAAGGTTAGTCTGGTCAATTTTTAGGCTGTGGTGTACAGCTGTGGAGCAAAAGTAGGCTTCTTCCAAGGAGATATCAAGCTGCTAACAGATGACATGAAAACCTTGAAGCCAACACTATTTCCAGTTGTACCAAGACTGCTCAATAGAGTATATGACAAGGTAGGTGAACAGTTTGAGCTAAATTATCTTTGTGTTCATATATCCAAGCAAGCATACAAATACAAAATAATATTGAATAAGCCATAACATCACCAGTAGTTAATTACCCATTAGGAGGAAGAATTTTTTAGAATCCTTTTTGAGGAGATGGAAAGAATTCTGGGAGCATAAGAACAGTGTCTCCAGTCATGACTGGGCTAAGTTTGTTGTTGCTAAGAGACAAAAACTTTGTTAACTTTTGGAATGCAAATGAATTGAGTGCAAAGCTAAAAGGATCCCTGTTCCTCAAAGCCACAGCTGTAGTGTTTCAGCAGCAACATGAACTAGTACTAACTTTTGGGTCACCTTCTGCAGTGGTGAAGACATGCCCTAGAACATTGAAGTAAGATATGGTGCATCTTAACAAGACCAGAATGAGAGGTACAGATGTTAAACTCAAGAGTCACTGGTACTTTTCCCTGCAGATCCAGAGTGGTGCAAACACCCCAGTCAAGCGTCACCTGTTAAACTTTGCAGTGTTTATGAAGATGGCTGAACTAAAACAGGGCATAATTCGAAACGACAGCATTTGGGACAAGCTAGTCTTCAAAAAAGTTCAGGTAAGTCACTCCAAGTGTAAGGGAGCTGAGTAATGTAATATTGGAGGATCTGATGGCTTCTTTTTCACTTGCAGGAAACCATGGGTGGAAGAGTGCGTATCATGGTAACAGGTGCAGCCCCTATATCTCCCTCTGTCCTGACATTTCTTAGAGCAGCACTAGGCTGTCAGGTAAGCTGAGTTTTCTTTTAAAGTAAGCTCTGTTTAACTATGCCTAAGTGAGTGACCAGTGATACAGCTGGAGTCCAGCCCAGCTTGTTCCTGGGGAAAATGCTGTCAGTCTTGGGTATTTACAGACTGCTTCATCTGAGTTAACTGTGACAGGAAAAAAAATTCTGCAGGGTCCACTTCAAACTACACTACCAAAAAACCTATGCTGTAGGCTCTGGGAAGAGGAACAAAGCAGCAGAAACAGGAACATTCAGCACTCAAAGTCAGGCAGCTGCCTCTGAGCTTTGTGGCTTATTCTGATAGTCAATGAGCTCCAAGTGTTGCACATTTGAGAAGAGAGTGACCGAAGCAAAGTTTGGATAGGTGAACTTTTAACATCTGGTTACACAATAAGATCAAGATAGCTTAAACACAAAGGTTGTTTTGGCTTCCTTCTAAGAAGAAGACTTGAGCATAGGCACAGTTGAAACTGAGACCTTTCAGATCAAGGACTTAATGTTCAAGGAATACTCATCCTTTCTTGCACAGATCTTTGAAGCTTATGGCCAGACTGAATGCTCAGCTGGATCCACTTTCTCAATGCCTGGAGACTGGACAACAGGTATGGGAGCTGAGACTTGGGAAGTCTCCCAGAGCTGTCTGCATAAAGGGGCTCTCAAGACTAGATGCTCTGCTGCTTTTAGTTTAATGAAAATTAAATCACGGGTACTCAAAGTGATTTTCTTGGCAGCAGCAGTCACCTGTTTGCTTAAAAGGTACTAAAATTCTTGACTCAACCAGATGAGGAACCCTTGTGTAAAGTGTCACAGGTCAGTTTAGACTCTGTCCCAGAATACAGGAAAGGAATAGAGAGAGCTGAGCAAACTGGACAGGGATTTCTCAAACGGCCTTAAGAAATGAACTTGATCTCCCAAATGACAGGTTTTACTAAAAAATATTAGATATGATACTTGACTATTTTCCTGAAGAACCTTGAGGGTTTAGCTTTTATCTTAGCAATACTGGATATTCTGAAGTCAGATTCAAGGCATCATCTTTGTGAACACAGTAACTGCAGAACATAATGAGGATTAAATGCAAATGAATACAAGGATCTATGAGAGGGGCTCCTGAGGAGGCAAGAGTGGTTCCTGGTTGGTGTGGTTGATTACACCAATAATGTTCTAAGCATTGACACTTAGCTGCTATTTGTCCTACATTAACTGCCTGAAAATGGCATTGCAACAACTTGCTTGAACATTTGATGCCAGACTCCTGTAAACAATACTGGTTCTTGTTAAAGCGGTGAACAAAGCCAGTATGTATCTACCATCACTGCAGTCTTTTTTTTTGCTGTTTTTTCTTTTCTCCTAGGACATGTTGGAGCTCCTCTGGCTTGTAATATCATAAAACTAGATGATGTGGAAGAAATGAGCTACTTCTCTTCTAACAATGAAGGAGAGGTAGGTACCGTCTCCTATGCATGTCAGGAAGTACTGAAACACAGGACTTGGTGACTAACAGTGTTCTGTACTTGCTATAGGTCTGCATTAAAGGACCAAATGTGTTCAAGGGTTATCTGAAAGACCCTGAGAAGACAGCAGAAGCAATTGATAAAGATGGCTGGCTCCATACTGGAGACATAGGAAAATGGTTGCCAGTGAGTAATTGCTTAATACAAACCATCTCTTGCATGTGAATTCCTGTTACTTCACAGTAATCTCTAAAGATGGAATCCTAGGATAAAAGTCTCTACACAGTAGATTCCCTAGGTAACTCCAGGCAAAGCTCCAAAGACCAATTAGGTTACAAGGTATCACATAACACCTGCTAGGCTCATGGTTAAGGCTATTCTTCACTGTAGAAGTGACATAACAAGGTGTCTTGGTTTCTGTCAGGGGAGAATAAAGCAGCTGTCTAATCATGTCCTGAGCTAAAAAAATTAGAGAGAAATTAGACAAACCCCTCTCTCTGTAGAAAGCAATGACCAGTATGTGGTCTCTAGACTAGTTCCAGATGTGCCTTTCATACAACAAAACAAAGCCTGTTCATCTTTTCTCATATAAGCAAGGAACTAATGAACTCCACTTTTAACTTCTAGAATGGAACGCTGAAGATTATTGATAGGAAGAAGAATATATTTAAACTTGCACAAGGAGAATACATTGCTCCAGAGAAGATAGAAAACGTCTATATCAGAAGTACTCCTGTAGCCCAGGTCTTTGTACATGGGGAAAGTCTGAGGGTAAGTGATGTTAGGACTGAGTATCCTGCAAGATTTCCTCCCACAATGAGTTCTGGATGATCAAGGCACAAATGTATGCATGTACAAGAGTCCTTGAACAAGATCTGTTCCTAAGAGAGCTGTGTTTATAGGAATATGTTTTCAGACCTACAGACTTCCAAAGTGACAACTGGCATTCTTGCAAGCTGGGTAAAGGCTAATTACATACTTGCATGGGATTAGTATGTCAGGTCAGCTCTGTGCAGTTTAGATTTATAGAACAGTCCCCCCTGCAATGAGCAGGGATCTTCACCTAGCTCAGGTTTTTCAGAACCCCATTCAGCCTGACCTTTAATGTTTCCAGGGATGGGGCATTTGCCACCTCTCTGGGCAACCTCTGCCACTGTTTCACCACCCTAACACTTGCAAAAAATTCCTTGTTTTTAATATAAATTTACTATCTTATAGTTTAAAACCATTACCTCTTTTCTTATTGCCACGGGCCCTACTAAAAATTTGTCCCCATCTTTCTTGCAAGCTCTCTTTAAGTTTTGAACAGCCACAGAAAGGTCTTCCTGCAGCCTTCTCTTCTTCAGGCTGAACAACCCCAACTCTTTCAGCCTTTCTGCACAGCAGAAGTGTTTCTCCATTCCTTTGCCATGGAGGTGTTACCTATGCTAGCAGAGGCCAGTCTTCAATCTGTAAACTTGCCAAAAGTAATTAATGGATCATTCAGCACACCTAGCAAACTGCATCAGTACTTCAACTACTGCTGTCACTACTCTCAGTGACTTGGAAATCCTCATGGTTACCACTGAAACTCGGAAGATGCATGGGGATGTATATGTGACTTGTCACAGAAACACTGTCCACAAGCAAGCTCACAAAGACATTTAGTATGCCTTATCTTGGCCTCAGCCTGACTACTTCCACTTGTTTTCAGTCTTTTCTAATAGGTATAGTGGTTCCTGATGCTGAGATGCTTCCAGAATTTGCCGCAAAACTGGGAGTAAAAGGTTCCTTTGAAGAGCTCTGCAAAAACCCCGTGAGTGGCTTTGTGTTTAGTGGGTTAGAGACAGAATTTAATTCTAAGTCCAAACTTACATTCACCTTTTTATTTGGTAAATTGAACTGGTTTAATGCTGAGGGAGTCACGCAAGCAGCCTTACGGCAAAAACTGGAACTGAGTATAAGTGTCTCTTGCTTCAAGGGCTACTGCTGCTTCTTTCCCAATAAGAAGATAGACATGACTTTGTAGTGGCCTTAATATAAGAAATGTTGAATGTTGAAATATGTATTCTTGCCATCCTCAGTTCTCCCTGACAGGGCAAATGGTTATGGTCTTGAGCTGCAATTACAGAATGACAGCTTTACCCACTCTGCTTCTGCTGTGCTTCTTCTAGGCGGTGAAGAGAGCTATTTTAGATGATTTGATCAGACTGGGGAGAGAGGCTGGCCTTAAATCCTTTGAACAAGTGAGTACTCTCAAATCCTGCTTGTCACCAGCACCTGTATTGCTCACACAATGGCTGGAAGTGTTCATTCCCACCACTGACTGTGCCAGGAGGGGCCCTGAGGCAGCTGCCCCAGACAACTGAAGCAGTCAGCGAAATGCTGGCTGCCTGTCCCTACACCAAGAGACCAGCAGCTGCACAGGGCAACAGCAGCAATTGCCAAGAGATGGAGTGAAGGTTCACAACAGGCTGAAGGGGCTCTTCTGGAGTTTCACCCTCTTGTTGTGTCAGCCAAAAAAACAGTTTAGTTACTGGATGTCCTGGGACTGAATTCTTGCACTGAGCCCAAGGCAGCTAGGAAGAGCTGTTGTTTAATTATGCATCATGTGCTAAATTGTTTTCTTTTAATAGGTTAAAGACCTGTACATCCACAGAGAGTTGTTCTCTGTAGAAAATGGACTCTTGACACCAACACTGAAGGCAAAGCGAGGAGATCTTGTTAAATACTTCCAGAAGGAGATTGAGGCCCTCTATTCATCTGCTCAGGAATAAATGGCCAGTTGAATTTAAACTTGGAGTAGTTAAATCTGTGACACTACATGGCCTATGCTGAAGACAAGCTTGAGTGGAGAGGAACAGGAACTTAAATTAATTTGTTTCTAGTACCTGAGAAAAATGACTCTTGGATGAAGATGGCTGTAGTATAACCGACAGTGTTAACATCCCGTGGGACTGAGCATCAACTGTCTAGGCAATGCCAGAACTTTCATCTTCCTTGGGCTGAGACTGAAATGCAAAAACATGCAAGAGCTTCAGCTCTAAAAGACAGCTGTATGCACTTCTCACTGTCAAAAGCAAATCTTATTTTCCTGCTGAAACTATGAACTCCGCTGTGACTTGTTGTGGATTGATCTGCAATCAGACTGAACTCAGTAAGAATTCATGCTAACGTCTGTTTAGCAAACACAGAAGTGAATTTCCTGTTCCTAGTCCTGGACCACATGGTATAAGTTGTTTATAATGAAAATGAGTAATCTGTCATCAACTGGTTTGCAAAGTAGACTTGTCTACAGCAAGCACAGTTCATTCTTTGGGAAGCACTGGATCTGTTTTTGCACACTATCAAATGAAATGGCAGTGTTAAAGCCTTTACACTTACAAATTTGAGCCTAATAAGTGTAAAACTTTAGCTGTCAATCCTAAGGATATAGGATGCAATAAATTGAGACTGCACAATGAAACTAAAGCCTGCGTGAATTACTTGTGCCTCTGCTGTGACCACATTGGCTGCTGCCTTGCTCTGTATGGCTGCAGCTAGAACACAACTGCTGCAGAGCATGAACCTGTTCCCTATGCTGTCACTGGTCAGCCACAGCTCCAGCCATGAGGCAACAACGTAGTGTAGTCCAGATTTGCTCCTGTAGTCCAGCTGCTCCTCTACTTAACTTTATTTTCCTTGGCTTCAGCATAGGCTGAGCTGAAACAATGAATTTACCACATGAAATAAGATGGGAGATTTTCTTGTGCAAAAGCTGCTGCTTTAGAAAATTATTTAAGCAAGATGCAAATTTTCTCTATCTCATATCTTCCATCAGTCTGCTGTCTCTGCTAAGAGTTCCTCCCTGTCCCTGCAGTAGTCTGGGCAATGCAGTGCTAGCAAGGATTCAACGTGTGGAAGGTGTATCTCTAGCTTTCCTAGGCCAGTTTTGTCTGTGGACAAGGAGAATTGTCCTTCCTGTCTTAGACAGCTAGTGGCTGTTCCTCTCCCTCTTTAATGCTCTTGGTCAGCCATCCCAAAATGAAGGCAAGATTTATCAAAAGATCCACTCCTTGCTATGAGGTAGCTCTAGTTTTGACTACTGAAAACAAGCGACCCAATTCTGTTTCTAGTCTGGACCCAAAGACTTTGACATTTTCCAGCAACCGTTGTGTCACTGTGCTTGTCAGAAACATGAGGCTATAAACAGAGGCTTCTAAGTCTCTGAAAGTGCTTTTAACCTTGCACTTTGGGAGTGCTTTCCTATGCTTTCCTTAAAGCAATGTGACATGAAAGTTCGTGGTGGCCTAATCTTTTTCCCCAGGTGAGACTGGGGAGAAAAAAAAAAGAACCAGAAGGAAGACAGAAGTGTATCCTGGAACTGGTTTTGGATGCAAAAATCAGCAAGTCAGCTGGGGACAGTAAATCCAGTGCAACTGAGATCTGTTGAAACTCGAGGCTGTATCCTGTGATGCCACCTGCTGCAGTGCCTGGAAAATACTTTTGTTGATACAACAAACACAGTGTTGCTTCCCTGCACAGATCTGCTTGGAGGGTGAATGGCACTGCCTGAACAATAAAACATATACAGCAATTCAAGTGTAAATTGGTCTTAAACTGGTCTCTTGTGTGCCTCTTCTGCCATACCAACTGCTTCCACAACATGGATCTGAGGTAAAACAGGGGTACTTTAGGCATGTTTGCATTGACCTGCTGCAAAAATTACTTCAGGCTATTGTTTTAACACTAGAAAAAGCTACAGCAGGCTTGGAACACTGTTGTACCTGGTGAAGATTTAAGGTAAGGATGGCTACAGGCACAATGAAGTTCAACTCTCTGCAACTTTTTTTTGCCATGATACAAAGATTTGGTGCTAAAATAACATCCAGTCTCTCCAAGTTGCTTTTAAAAGCTGTCATCTGGTCTGTAGTACAGAGGTGCACATATGCTAAATAATGAGATATCATAACTAAGATGTGATTCACATAAGGCAGCTATTTAATATGAACACTGACAAACAATTAGTTAAATTGGAAACAAGCCCTACATTCCTATATCAGGAATTAGACTGCCTGATTTTGGCTCCAAAATCGTATCAGAGTTGAATTCCAAAACAAAATTTTTCTTTTGACCTCTATGAAACAACCACTGTGCCTGCAACTTAATAATTCCTGGCTAATCTCTTCTTTTCCTGATCCAGACAGGAAGTGTTCAGAGGGAAATATTGACTCTTCATTCATACTTCGGTTTTAATGAGGTCCTTATTTCAATCCGTGCTCTCAAGACAGTGCCAGAATCATTCTCTCATGCTACAAGCAACTCAATTGTAAAAGCTGCATCACTAGCATGGGGAGTTCTGTTTTTCCCTCTTGGTCACTTGGTCAAATTCAAGAACGAGAGGTGCTTAGCTGCCAGCTTCCTCTGCTGGAAGAGAAGCTTCTGTTTGTAATCTTTGGTTCTACAGCCACTGACCAGAAACTACTACAGTTGAGACTATGAGTATTCCAGGTACCTTGGAGGGTTTTGCGTTAATTTATACTCATATTCCAAAATAGCTACATCCTTGCAAGTAAGGAAACTACAAGTATGATATACTCCAATACCTTTAAAGCCTGCTTCTAGAAAGTAAGTACTTTGTTTTCACGAGAGGCAAATCATCTGCTTCCAAACTACGAAAACTGAACACTACCTCTCCCTTGCCACAGCACAGAAGTGGCTCACCACCCACACTAACACACAGCTGGAGGGAACAAAAAACTAGATTTCTTTTAGAGATGGCATCTGAGCAGGAGCATACAATAGTAATGCTGGCTTGGGGTACGTAGTCATTTCTGAATACACTTTATATTGTTTAAGAAATGCTCATCTGCCTGAGAGAACTCATGCAGGTGGAGGTAAACCAGGTGTTTGCTTACAACAATAATTTTTAAAACCTCTCAAACCTGGCAGACATGTAACACTACACTATGAGAGAACAAAACCACCTACTGCATTTTGGAGACATTTAAAAAGCCTTGAGCTGGTACAAGTTACTCCAATTTAAGGTCTTCCTTCTACTAATCCATACTAGATGCTAAATGAAAATTATTTAAGAAGGCTATTAACTGCTAGTAGCAACCAGACTCACAAAAATTTTAATTCTTGAAAATGAAAAAAAAATAATCTGCTTCCTTTCACTCTAAAATGGATCAAGATCTCTTGGGTATAGACTCAGAGTTCAGAGAGAGCAGACAGTGCTAGCTGTAGTTTTTGCCATTAAAAGCAGAGAATATTGCAACAGCTGAAATATTTTTAACCTTGAAAAACAACTTACATGGTTGAATCTTTACTTCCCAGTCAGTTCACACTCTCATGCCTATGAACTCACCCTTCTAGCTCTAAGAACAACTAAACCCACAAGTGAATATGAATGTATCATTTATTTGAGGTGGACAATTCACATCATTAAAAGTCACAGGTAACAAATTTTATCTGGAATTTGAATCAGGTGTTTATTTTAAGATTTTCAGGGGCAGCTTCAGAGAAATACAAAAGATAAGCAGCACGCATAACAATCAGATGCAGCTGAGGAAAAAACCTAAAATCTGAATTCTCAGAATGCAATTTAAACAGAAAAAAACGATCCTGACTTGTGATGAAAAATATGCATCTTGAAGGCAATCCACTGAATGGCTTCTTCAATTATTTATTGTTTAAAAAGTATGCAAACCATGGCACAGGCATATACAACCCCTTCAGCTGTGACGAAAAGAAAACCTCATCCTAACATATTCATTGCATAAGTCTAAAGTAATATACAGAAAATTTCAAGTAAAGGATTGTGGTCTGAAGTAAAAATTCCATTTCATATTTAAAAAAATTAGAAGGCTATTTGCTTTTCTTCTCTCCATCCACTGGTTGATCCGTTTCAGAGTCATACTGGCATTTTTCCACACACTTCCTAGGGAACCAGCCTCGTTCTCTTATTCCACCTTAAGACATGAAAAGTTGCATTAACTTAGAACAAAACATGATCCACTACTGAGGAAAAATACAGGACTGGAAGAGATATCAAGCATTTACCTAAGTTATTTTCTTCTACAAGGCAGAACATCTAAGTAATTTCTAACACCACTGCCTGGGGATGCATGGATTTTCTCCAACTACCTAAAATGTTTTCAGACATCTCTAAAGTTTTGCAGTGCTTTATTTTCCTTTAGAAAATTTATCCTCATACCCTATTTGAATCTTTCTGTCTATAAATCAGGTTTACAACTCCTTTTTCTACACACCAGGGACACAGGAAGCAGATAAACTTGTCTACCACAGACTTTGACATAGCTGATGACTATTCATACGTACCCTGACTGTCTCCCATTTCCCACTCCTCTCCAGGTAAACCACCCCAATTCTCTTGGCTTTTCCTTATAAGTCACATTTTCTATTATTCTAATTATTCTCACTGTTTTCCTTTGAAACCTTTACAGATGATCTTACTCCTTCTTGAGATGCAGTAACTGCTTTTACTTGCAGAAGTATTTCAGCAGAGCCTCTGCCAATGCTGAGAAGGATGGAAGGTTTCCTTCAGGCATCTGGGAAGCTGTATGCTTTTTTCTTTTCTGAAAGTGTAGGATCACCCTAAGATTGTAATTGAATCTTTTTCCCACAGAAGAACTGCTACTTAATCATTCATTTTGTCATGCTGTAGTGCAACTTTTTATTCCTGCTTATTTAATAGCATTTCGCTATACATTCCTAACAAAACTCATTTTTGAAGTCTAGTCTGGTCCAGCCTCTCAATGTTCACCAAGTTCCCCATTCAGACCACATTTTACCTGACTTAAAAAAACCCAACATTCAATAGAGCAGATATGTCCTGCTAATCTTCACAATAGGCAATGCAATACAAACTATGGCCATTTGGATTAATTTAGATGTTATGTTTGAAGGAGTATATTGGAGTCAGCTGCTGGGGCACCAGGGCACTTCCAGCCCATGAAGGTTTCACATCTCCCATGAAAAGCATAGACTCCTTCAGTGCAGTGACTGCTGGCAGCCTCACTTGTGCAAATATGAAATGCACATGCAATGAATTAACAATTGTTTGGATAAAACAACAGAATCCAACACACCCTCTGGCACGTAAAATTTTAGTTCAATCCAAAGCAAGAGGTCTGAAGTGAAAAATGTAAAAGGTTCAATGCAGGTGGCTGTGATGCTGACCCTCTGTAGATCAGCATGAGTCTTTAACATCTTCAATACCCACAGTTAGTTTTATAAATGCATATTAAAATCTCTGGAAATTATTCCAATCCAAAGATATAATGTCTCCTAGCTTTTAAGATACACAAAGATTAATCCCTATATTTACATAGGGTGTGTAGGTAGGAAGCCTGGATGTGTTTAAGACGGACCAGCATTCAAGTATCAAAAAAATCAATCATTCTTAACCTCTTTAGAGTCTAAAAGTCTAACTTTTTCTTAGACTATGAAGTGTCCACTTCCCACTCAACTTTCAATAAACTACTAAATGAGTGTTCTGTCAGTCTGACAGAGTCACTTAATATTTATCGAAACTCGGAAGTCTATTAGATGTAAAGAATAAAAACTGTGGAGTGTGGAGAGAACCTAATGCCAGTAAGGTCACCATTCTACATTTCGAGAAGTGAACAAATAATATCTGCCACATTTCTAGACAGCTATAAAATTGATTTGCAATTTTCAACAGAAAAAGTGAAATTAACTGCTCCATACCATCAGCAGCTGAGATGAGAATCTTCTCACCATACATCCAGTGTCTGGGGAAGGAAGCATAACAGGTAATTAGATGCCAGAACTCATCTCAATATTTCTTTTAACCAAACATAAAGGTATGGAGCCACTAACTTTAAGCCTCTGGTGGCTAAAATCAGATCCCCTTTACTCAGTGCAATTCTAGGTTCTTCAGTGCACGGAGTTGTGAAGAATGTTTTAACACCTTTAGTCACAGGACAGCAGACACCACTGTAATCTTCTATGGCTTGATATCGCACCTACAGATTGGAACAGAACACAGCAATTTGTTATTTGAAGGAGTTATGGCCTTGCTGATAAGTTTCACAACAAAAAATTCAAGTATACCACAGATTTGAGCATAATGACAATGGCTGTCAAAGAGACTCTAAATTCTAAATTAACTACTTAACAATGAAGTACTGCCATCTTTATTATCATGTGGAAATCTTAGGAAACTAAGAAGCAAATGCAAAGGCTAAATGCCAAGTTTAATGAAGCACAGATTGCTATACATTGTTTGTGTGGATTAATTACATTTATTTATACTGGTATTTCAAAGTAATTTCAGACCAAACTTCACAAATACTTACACTTCTTACTCGCTTGTCTGCTTTCTGTTTCAGTTGCTCTATCTATAAATGATTATAAATAGAAATTTAGGCAGCATTCAACACAAAATGAAGCCAGGTATTGAAACCATTCAACAAACACAGGAAATACCATTAGCAGTTTGAAGCACTCACCAAAGCATAACTTCAGTGTATCAAAAATGGGAGAACATTTAACAGATCTTCGGTACATGTATTTCAAGCCAGTCTATTTTAGTTATTTAAAAAACTGGCCTATTATTGCAAAGGAAAGAGGACAATTGGATAGCAGGGAGAATCAACTTGAGATACCACTGAAGACCAATTACCGTCAAACTGTATTGGTGACATCCATCTCTAACTGGCCAGTCCAAGCCATCTCCCTCAGGAATCCCAGACCATGTAAACACTTGCCTGAAGTTCTTCCATTTACTTCCCATATCATAGGGAAAGATAAAGGTCTCACCCGTTTGGTAGTACTGGATTCTGTCTTTGGCCTAGAAAATAATTAAGAAATGCAGTACATAAAAACCCCCTACAAACTGCAGTCAAGCAGCAAATATTAAGAAGGCCAGGTCATAAGCCCTGTATGGACCTAAAAGCAAATATTTTCAGGCAGGAGAAGTGAACTCCTGCTATACCAACCCAGGCTTAAAAACTACTTAAAGCAGTAATTCAGAACTATGCCTGGTTTGGGTGTCCCCATCCCTGTCACCCCTCATTTACTCTTTAACAACAGAGTGCATTGACTACACTGATCTTCCACTCCATGCTCTGATCTTATTTTATTGCTTTTTTTTTTTTTAGGGACCAATGCCTGGTTATTCCTCAGTTACATACAAAAGCTTCTGCAGCTCAGAATTCTTTTATTAATGATCATGACTCAACATCACTAGTGCCAACTCCTCCTCTCAGAATGCACACACAGGCAGGATCTGAATCGCCCACATTCCGTAGTCACGAGCTTTACATTCTCACAGTTCTGATGACATCTAGTGGAGCTGCCACAGAGCAGTGTTTTCTGTCCCAATAATGCCATTTTATTAAATATTTATGTATTACAGTCCATGCTCAGCTTTCAGAAGGGACATATAAGCAGCCTGTGTTTTACAGTAAATGTTTTAACATATTATTCCAAATTCTACAACACAGTGATAACAGGGATTTCTTTCATTTATGTTCCATTATCCCATTATTCAAAGGTCTAACAGGACTTGGATCCAGCCATATTCCATGCAAAGAGCTGACATAACAACAATTTTAAGTACTTATACACAGTCAAGATTCTCATGCTAATTTTGGCACACAAAATAAAAGACAACAAGACATTAGTGAAATGTTTGTGGACTTACACAAAAAACCCAGGTAGAACGAAACTAATTTCTAAATACTGAGTCAGTTTTGATTCCTCTAAACTTAGCTACTGCTGCTTGACTACATTTCTCCTGAAAAATCTTGTGAAAACCTCTATAAAGATAAGGAAATCTAAGAGAAATTTAAAGGAGAGAAGACTAGGTATTTTCTAGTACTTCTCTAAAATCAAGGAAAATCCTCCCTTACAATCCAGAGTAAGAAATGGGGAAAACCATGAGTCAAAAAATGCCACTTTGAATGGGTCAGTGAGGTGGACAATTAAATGTACAGGCAGCTGTAATGACAAAGCTCAGATTTCAGATGAAAACACCCACATATTTCAAGTAGATAAGCAAAGTCTCTTCAAAGCAAATAGTCTATGTTTAACAAACTCCTGCAAAACAAAAAAAAATCTACACATTTGCATGACTGCTCATCTCTTTCAGTGAATTTCAGAGACACAAAGGGAAAAGACAGTTGTAGGTATTAAGTCAGTGACGAATTGAAATAATATCTTTGCTTTTAACCCAGAGGTGAAACAAAAAAAATTATAAATATGGAAAATAAACTTTGTAACAGTATGAGAATAGAATAATAAAAGCTTACCTTTTCTTCAATCCAGGATTCGATTGAAGTTTTATTTGTCAAAATTACTTTCATCTGAAATAAAAGTGTTAGGTGAAATTAGGATTTATTTTCTGCAGGAATACATCAGCTATGCAAAGAAAGCTTCATTTAACAAACTAAATTTGTTTTGAAGAACAAAGCAACTTTTACAGACTTAACTGAAACACATGTTAGAAGCAAACCCTCAGCAGAGATACATGCTCAAGAATTATATACTAAAGACAGTATCACACAGTATTGCACTTTATGCTTAAAATGTGTCTTTCTGTTTCCTTCCAAATATCTCCAACATTTTAAAAACTATATCAGGCATATTTAAACCTCTTTACAGGGACAAGGCAAGTATCTTGCCTTTTTCAGGGAGTTTATAAAAGCCATCTCACATTTTCTTAGTTCATTAAATTTTCACATCCAAGTCCTCCCATGAAAAATAACGAAAAAAACCCAGAACTGTGGTTAACAGAAAAACTGGAACAAAGCTACATAAAGCCCTGGAAAAGTTACACAACAACATAAGCTCTGAACAACTGTTCTTATCTCAATCCTGAATTCTGTTTCTGCTCCACAAGCACGCAAAACTTACAGCTTTTAACTTCTTTGTAAGAGAGCAGCAGACTTACCTGGATAATAAACAGCATACCAACAGCAATAGTTGTTCCTAATGCCAGTCCTAAGGCAAATAAAGATGCAGCAAACGCAGACAGTCCGAAGGGAATAATGGGACGAGGATCTCTTTTGGCTGCACTCATGTCAATCTTCACAGAACTCCACCCAAAAGATATCTGCAAATAGAAAAATACCATTCAGCTCCAGAACTTTCCAACTGCTGAAACAAAGCAAGTTTTCTATAAGAAATCTGTCTCTGAAGGTAACTGTCCAACATCTGACAGGTTTATAATGCAAGCAAAGTAACTAAAAAATAAAAAAAAGTATTCAAAAGATTTTTCTTTTGTCTTCAGAAGTTTGTTTGTTGTTAGATGGAAAGTGAAACCATAATCACCATCTTGCAAGCTCCACAGGCCCAAAAATCAGCAAAAAAATCTGGACTCTGGTATATTAACAAAAACACATTCAGCAGGGTCAGATGGACAATGTTAGCATAGAACAGTCCCCATTTTCCATGGAAATACTGCAGGTTTTTCTCTGCAAGTTTGAGGACAGCAGTTCTCAACATTCTCCTTCTGCAAACACAACTCAGCTGCTACGAATACAATTTCATCTGTTACACTCAGCTGATGTTATCAAGGTCTTCATTGCAACCACAAAGGCTGAAATCCAATCTTACAATCTTAACCATGGATCTGAGATAAAGAGGTGTATTCCAGAACAAGCTTTGCTCATTGTTGCTCCAGTTAAAGTTTCCCAGCTTAAAAAAAACAAAGCTAACATATTTATTTTTTAGTCCCAAAAATAATGTACATTTTTTTTCCTTGAAGAAATGGGCAGAATTCTAAAAAAGTGGCCAGTAAAAGAAAATAAATAGAATATAACTTGTGTGTTAGAAATAAATAGCAGCTGGTTTCTGTGCCAGGCAAAACACAGCCTGTCTCTATCTACATAAAGTTCTACTCAGAAACTGTCTTCAGTCAATGTAAAGCACTAGGAAACTCCCTGTGATTATGAGAAGCAACAGGAAAAGAAAAAAAGAATGAAAATAGAAACAACTTTCTCTGAATCCTCCTCCATTAACACATATACTTTTCACCAGTACAGAGCAGAAGCAGGAGTGCATGTGGAAAGAATAACAAGGAATTCCACATGCTTCTCAGAAAACCAAATTCTCTCATACTTACAGAGATAAGACTATGCACATGGCTTAAATAATATTTTAAGCATTTAGTTATGTTTTCTTACTCTGTTGTAAAGCTGAGTGTACATTGTCATAATAAATATGAAAGAAGCGTGAATGCATCCCAGTGGAGCTAAGAGGAGAAAGAGAGTGAAAGATGCATGATTCTGGTATCCACAACAGTTGTTGATCCAAGGACAGTGGTGATCCATCTTCATGACACATCTGTGAATGATAAATATTGATTAATATAAAGGACACTTATGATGTTTCTCAAAAAACTCAAAGGATGGCTGACTTTCTACTTCTCAACCTCTGTTTTTTCATTTGAACCCACAAATTTCTGACATTTCAACACAGTTGTTTCCTTTTAGTTGCTATTCAGAATTATATTTCCATGTTGTAGAATGAAAAAAAGCAAATTAAAAGTGCTTCCAGGTCCTACCCTCCCCCTAGTTATCTGTCCTCCTTTACTCAAACTTACTAGTTGCTAATGAACACCATAGTAGAGAGCCTGGAGACAGAGCCATAGAATGGGACTTGTAAGAACTAGGATCACAATAATTAAGCACTACTGTGAATGCCAGTTTTTAAAAATATCAGGAAAATAAAGGAAATATCAAATTCCTTGTGAACTACTTGCAGAAAGAACACTTAAAGTCACACAGTCGTGTGATAGTGACCACCTAAGCGGATCAGTCCTCAGTGTAAAGACTGTCATGCAAGGAAAAGAATTGTTTATTTTATATCTGGGGATGATGTAGCCAAATTACAGAGCTGCTCCCGAGTTTCACTTTCTGTTTCCTAATAAAATACTGACTGCACACCTTGGGTTTACAGGAATAACAATGAACGTGTATGTTGCAATATCCTTTCACCACATTCTCTTAAGAGTCCTTCAGAGGATGACCTGCCTGGACTATGGACACCTGAAGTGCCTTGATTTTTTCCAAGATGCACTAAATTCCAGTGACAGCTATTTATAATAACGTATCCTTTGTATCAGAACAAGTGTCTTGGAAGATAAAAATGTGCAAACTTTTAAAGTTGACCCAAAAGGCTTATTACTTCACTTAACATGCAAATTCTCCTCAAAAACTTGCTTTGGTGAAGAGTGAAAAAACAGTCCAAAATTTCCACTCAAATCAAAGTTTAATTCCCATTTGGAAAGATGAGAGAATAGATATTTCTACTCTCTAAGCAGGTCAATGTTCGGACTCAGAATTTAAAAAAGACTTCAGAAGATTTTTAGGTATTTACACAGACTCATCTCTGAAGCATGACTGCATTGTTTCATTAGTAGCATCAAAAAGTTCTCAAGAGAAACTGATTTCAAGCTATAAAGAAAATGTTAAAGGCAGCCATTTCTTTAAAACTAAAACAGAGCAAAACTGTACAGAAATCATACAACTAGAAAATGGAAATATTTGAAGGGACTATAGTGTTCATATGGAAGATTTTTTAAAAAGCACAATGCAAGTGCTGGAAGAACAAATTACAGTAACAGCTCATCATTAGATTTGAAGCTGCTCTAATACAGACTTCAAGCAACTGTAAAGAGAAACAGTACCTGTTACACTTTCGACAGTGGTGTGAACGAGGTGCCTTGTAAGACTGACACACTTTACAGTATTGGAGATACATGCAATCCTGAGATTTTTCCTTTAAACAGAAGAATAAGAGCGTTAGATGCATACATAACTCCACTGGCAATGCTGATCTTGGCATTTTCCTAACCTAAGAACCTTAGATTTCTTCTGACAGGGTGTGTTTCACAGTCCAACCCTAGTTAATGGTAGGCGTCAAGGGGAGGAAAAAAACAAAATTCAATAATCTCCTAGCTAATCTCTTGGCTATCAACACAGCCATCTCCCACTGTTGAAAGTGCTGGCTGCTAAAAGAAATAAACAGTCCTTCTGTCAGGAAGAGGAACTGTACAAGCAGAGTTTCATAGTGAAGTTCTGAGAGGAAAAAGCAGCATGTGGCTGTTCTAATTAAAAAAAAAAGTCCTGAGCACATTTTCTCTCCACTTTAAACCACAAACCACACTACTAAGATACAGCACTGGTAAATACTAAGGTTCAACTCTCTTACAATCTCTTTTACACACACTCACCCCAACTACAGCAAGATGAGAGACAGAGATACTTGTAGACAGCAAGTAGTGGCTAAAATCTTTCACTCAGGAAGTGGAGTACCCACCCAGTTACCCTGCTAAGATGATTATCAGGATTCTCTTTTGCCTAGACTCTCTCCTCAGTAATATTCCACAATTACAAAGGTGACCAGTACTTTTGTATCGTGCCACTGGAACACAAACTCCAGGAAGCTGCCTTGAGATACTGAACCTGTATCATTCTTGACTACAGCTCTTCCAAGAGATTACTGAAGCACAGGAAATGGAAATTTCTATCTCGTACTGTGTTAAGCAGAAGGTAAACATATAATTTTGTGGCTTGCATAAAATAAAAAATAAGTTTTCGAAATGAATTTCTTCTAATTGTTACTGCTAGCAGCGAAATCTCCAAACAGGTGTCTGCAGGAGCACGCAGATAACCTTGAGGTTCTCATTCCCAGCTGACAGCGCTTGCTTCCTGCTACTTCGCTTTGAGCCCCTATAAAACACAGCAACTGCTGCCAGCCACGCAGCATTACCAGACCCTTGGCAGCACAAGGAGGGGATGGAGAAGGGCAGGAGAACAACAACAGAGCCTTGGAGAAGCAGATAAAGGATGCAACTTAGGCCAGCAGGATGCCAGCTCAGCTCTGCAAGGCTGACAAAGCAGGAGTCATGGAAATCAACAGTGCAACACTCTTGAGCTGAGGTCAAGGAACGGCCACCTAAAACATTACAACACTGGCCACTGAAGACCACCAAAGACCCCAAAAGGCCACAAAAGGAATTCGGATAAGGAATGTGACTATGTTAAGTAAAGCATTACATTTACATTAAGTAAGCGAGGATAGCTAATGAACGTGTGATCACTGTGGGTGATAAAAACTCTGTTTACCCAATGCTCGGCACACTCGATTAGAGGAAGGATACTTCAAGGTTCCGGTGTGCTGCCTTCTAATACTAAAACTGTTTTAGAAAGTTTATATCTGTCCGATTTCAGTATCAGGAGCGAGCTGGGGCATACCGGAAACTCTGGAAGCGGCAACAGCAAAGCGGGGAGACGCAAAGGACAGATCTCCGAACAAGATAAGGAGGAAGGAGTAGCCCGAGAGCGTGGAGCGTTCTTGGGGAACAGAGGAGAACCGGTGGCATCAAAAAACATGCGATTTCTACTGTCCTGACCGCGGGGGCGACCGGCCCGGCCCCAGAGCTGCCTGCCGGTCCCCGCGCGGCCCCGGGACGAGGCGGTCACAAGGCAGCGCTTACCGGCGTCCACCCCAGCGGGACGTACCCGGGGCCCACAAACATGGCGCTGAAGTAGTTGTAGAGGATCATGACGGTCCAGTTAAGCAGCATCACGAAGTTGACGCTTCCCCCGGCCGTGTCCAGAGGCCAGTACCAGAGGGCGGCGTCGGCCATGGCGGTGGCGGAGCACACGGCCACCACGGCCAGCGCCACCGCCGGGCCCCAGTGGCACAGGCGCCGCGCCCGCTGCAGCGCGCCCGGCCCCACCATCGCCGCTACCGCCGCCCGACCGCTGCCGCCCCGCCGCTGCCGTGCATGGCTCCCGCCGGCTGCCGAGTGCGAGGGCGGGAAGAGAAAAGGGAAGGGACTGGGAAGAGGAGGGGAGGGAAGGGAGTGGGAAGGGGAGGGGAGGGAAGGGAAGGGGAGGAGCGGGGGCGGGGCCCGCCCTGCCGCACCCCGCCCGCGGTCCGTTCGCAATACGGGCCCTCCGGGAAACAGCGGCCCGCCGGTAGCGCCGCAGCCGCGTTCCTCAGCCCCTGCAGGTTACGAGGCGGGGCGTGAGTGCGGGGCGGGAGTGATCCGTGGCTGCCGCCTCTCCTCGGTGCCTGCGGTGCAGCGCGATCCCGCGAGCCGAGGCCGCCCAGGGTTGTCGGGACGGCCGCGAGGGGCTGGGCCGTGCCGGCTAAAGCACCTGAGTGTCGCCGGAACCTGCGGCGAGGCGCCCGGCGGCGTGGTGGGGGACGCGTTTTGGGGTGGCAGAACACGGAAGCAGCGCCGTCCGGAGCGGGGCCCCGGCACCGGCAGCGCCATCGCCGCGATGTCCTCCGACTTCGAGAGCTACGAGCAGGACTTCGCCGTGCTCACGGCAGAGATCACGGGCCGCATCGGGAAGGTGCCGAAGCTGGTAGGAGGTGAGCGGCTGCTCTCCGCCCCCGCGGCGCTCGCTCCGCAGGCCCGGGCGGCTCGTCTGTGGGAGCCGCTCCAGCTCCCAGCCGTGAGCGCGGGGCGGTGGCGGGAGGTGCCCGCGGGTTTTCAGTGAGCTCTCGGTGTCTCCTCGCTCCTCACGCAGCAGAGTCACCTCCCTGCCCCGAGTCTGTCCCAGCAGCGAGTTCTCTCTTGAAATGTGTTTAGAGTGCTCTGACAGAATGCTTGTTTGCTGGTCACCTGTGAGGATCAGCTCTTCCCTTCTGCCCTGCACTGTGGCTACGCGAAGTTATGCCAGTGTATCTGAAGGGCTGAGCAAAGCTGAGACGATGTTCCCTGTACCGGCATTGCTGCTGAATCCTCTTTATTGTGATCATGCCACAACATCACTACTGGAAATCAAGTCTTTCTCCTGTGGCACAGACAGATTTTGTGCATGACTTAATCTGAATCAGTATTTTTGCTGCCTACTGTTCATACATTTGATTTGGACAATTGACTGTGGTGACTCACATGCAAGAGCAGATGCAAAGAAATCAGTGTTTATTTATTTTAATGTGTTTGTCAGTAGTCTGCAGCGTTCATGATCTAATTCGTGACGTATTCCTGCAGTAGAGTCAATATTGTCTGTAAGAGTAGAAAGATGAAAATTATAATCTCGTTAATCAGCCCATCTGAATCTTCCAGCACACAAGAATCAGGGCCCCAGAAGCCTTTCACACAGGGCTGTGAGATGGAGGGAAGCTGACACTCGTGGTTTTTTTATCTGTTTCTCCTGTAGCTCAGCTTAATTCCTCTTCTGTTTCCAGCTCATTTAATACTTCTGCCTCTGCTTCTTATGCATATTGCCAGAAGGTTTGGGATACTTAACCATAGGAGTGAATACTGTATAAGAAGGAAATAAACACATGCTAATGATGTACTTTTCCACATGACTAAAGGAAAAGGTATTGTGCATCCAGGACCAAAGAATAACATCCTACTTTTAGAGTGGGAAATGCATCATGAAGTGATGAAGTAGTGACTCTAAACAGGATTTGAGGTAGGTGGTCAACTAAAATGTGCGATCTCAGGGGATTTTAAATAAAAACCTTTCTGATTCTGGAAGGTTATGTCCAATTCTATTCTTAGCAAGTTAGAAAGCCTTCTGAAAAATTAGGGTTCAATTCCATGGTTAAAGGAAACTATGCCTTTTCCTTGGCTTAAAAAGAATATTTTCTTCTTGATTGTAACATCAAGGACACAGGAGATAATTCAGTCAGAAGCTGCAGGTGCGGTATAAGTCATCTGTTTTCTAATGAAAACTTACAAAATTAAGAAGAGAGAGAATCAGAGTTCCTGTGATTGAATTTTAGAACTGGTATAATTTAATCTGCTCAGAAATTATATTTAACCTGTAAATGGGCAAGGAAACAATTTACTGAGAGGATGCAGGGAATCCTTCACAAAGGCTTCTTAACTTTTGAACAGTAAGTTGAAAGGCTTCTGGTAGGAACAGGGAAACATTGTAAATACACTACTGGCTCATCTTCTGAAAATCATTATTGCTAGATTGATTTACAGGAAAAAAGAGATTTAATTCCCTAATTGTAAAGAATAGAGATTTGAGTTCCTAATTGTATAGATTTTGAAAGTCATCAGAGTCTGTTCAATAGTAGGAAGAACATTCTGTGTAATAGTAGTGGATTTCCATAATCCTCTCCTTGAATCAGTCTCCTTTATTCTCTTAGGGAGATTCTGGAGCTTAAATACAAGATGTTTAAAGAGTATTGGCTTAAACAGTGACATAGCCTAGAAGCAGCAGCCTTTGAAATCATCACTCTTTTATGTGACCATTAGAAGGTTACTTTCTTTATAGAATTTGCCATCCTCTCAGAGGAGACAGAATGCATGTTCCCTGCAGGACCTGTAACAGGGTACTGGGCTAAATGGAGCCAAGCTAAGAGAAGAGTTAATTTTTTTATTTTCCATGTTAGTATTTCAGGCTGGTCATGTGTGCTTTAGACTGACTTGCCTCCTTGCACTATACATTTATGGCTTAGGCATTGCTTCTGTTTTCAGAGCTATTCTGTTTTTCATCAGAAAAAACATTTTCTATGACTTCAAAGCAAGCTGCAGTCTTAGCTAACAGAGGCATTTGACTGCCTAGAAAAAGAAAATCTGACTATGCTGAACACTTCAATCAGAAATATTTTAAATACTCATTTTTCCCTTGTTTCTTAATAGGAATATTTGCAAGATCTTTGCATCTTCATCACCAGAAGTTCCAGTTAGTTGTTCTGGATGGCTGGGAAAGCCTCAAAAAGAGGATTATGAGGTGGGAGGGGAACATGAGGTGACAGTTTTCAGCAGCAGTGATTTGAGAGAGATTGCTGATGGCCTTCTTCCTCCGTGCTGGAAGAAGCAGGATGAAAGGTGTAAGGACTTGTGCTACTCTGCATAATAAAGAGAGATCTCCTGAAGTCTAGAGACTGGTTATTGCCCTCTGCTGCCCAAGATGGACCCACTGTAATGGAGAAATACTCATTAATTGTTTTTGCAACATTCCTGCACTGTGTGTTGTCAGGACATGATGATGTGCTGTGTTCTGGGAGGATGATGGCTCAGCAGACAATCCTGTTGTCACAAATGCATAAGTAGTTCAGCAAGAAATGTAACAAAGGCTCTCTGATACTACAGAAACAATAAGCAGCAGGGACAATAGAATGTCTTGGGAAGAAATGTCTTCTGTTGTTGAGGCAGGCATCACCTGGAGGATTAAAGAAAGTTATAAATAGAGAAATGCCTTTTAAATAGCTTTTCTGTGATGCTGCTGCAGGTCTTTGAAGAATGAAGATCATTGACTGATGTGTTTTATTAATGTTCCATGGTGTTTCAGAGAAACATCTGTCTTGTGATTTGACCAAAAACTCATATAAATTTTGATTGCTTGATATGAAAGAGAGTTTTATCAGCACAAATGGTGATACTTAGTCTGTTCCCAGCACGGTAGCCTCTGGGTTGTGATGGTTTTGGACTAGAGAGTGCTGCCATTCTTCTGATACTTGATACCTGCATTTTTTACTGGGCAATCAAAGTGCTGTATTTCAGTTGCTAACAGGTTTAACTGAAGAAAGCCCCACCTCTGATTTTCTGTTGTACTCCTGTACTGAAGTTTACTGTCTCAGTTTCAGGTCTGGCTCATTGTGTTATGCCTCTTGAACTCAGTTTTATAACTCAAAGAGAGAAATGCATGTATTGTTCCATTTATCTCTGCTGTTGGACAGTAACTTCTGGCAGTGGTGAGCATGTAACCACCTGAGCAAGCACAGCAACATCTGCAAGTGGTCTGTGAACTGAAGCCCTTTGTTACTCAGTCTCTTCCTCAGCATGTACTAATAAAAAGAAGCAATTCCATGAACAGTGGGACTACTCAGTCTTGATTCAGGTTTTTTTAATTTCTTTGTTGGCTGTGAGATCAAACCAGTGCTATGTTATCTTTCCAGCCTTGTAGGCAGATTCCCACCTTTCTGTAACTGCTATATTTTGGGAGACAAAGAAAGTTGTTTAATGCCAGGGCAAGGCTGAAAGAACTGAGGGAAATATAGTGAAAGCTTGTTTCTTTTAAGAAAGTGATACAACCGTATATACAAATAGAGAACAGATTTCTTTGCAATCCTACACAGAAGAAAAAACCCCTTTTGTTTCTAGGTTTTATCCATAGTTTGTCAATTTCACCACTTAAATTATACAAACTACTTGGAATATTTTCTTTGAGACATTCTGTCTAGCAATGAAGAGAAAAAATTAAATTTAGATATATTTTATGCAGCGCTGTTTTTTATTTTCTCTAAAGGATGTTTGAATTCTCCATCAAGACAAAAGGTTATAAAACACCTTTTTCTTCATTTCCTGTGGAACTTTATTTAAAGAAATGATTGAGTAGGCAGGTTTAGTCACAGTGGACTAAAAGAGTTAGTAATATGAGCATCTTTAATTAGACTGTAACTTGTTTGTCCTGATCTACTTGATTAGTGGCAAACTTCTCTTGCCCAGAGGAGCTCCCTCGGATCTCACTTTCAGTCTCTGAGCAAGTCATCCTGTGAGTATTGTGCACCACTTCTTGTGGGGATTCTGGCTGTGAAATAAGTTGTTTCCTTTGCTTAACCATTGAAGTAAAAGTTAAGCTGATAAGAAACGCTTTGAAAACCATGGTTATGTGGTCTTGTGTGCCTTAGAGGATCAGCAGTTTCAACAAGTTCAGCTGCTCTCCTGGAAGCCTGTGAAGATCCTGCTCCAGAGCTGCAGTGCCAGGATGTTGTCCCATGCCTGCTCACACATCTGTATTTGAAGGAAAAACAAACACAGTTATCCTGGTCACCATCTAAGCAATTATGTATCTGGGTCAATGCTAAAATCTGGAGTTGGGTTAGAACTTAATTAACTAAACCATTGGAGATCATTTGCATACCCCCCCCTCAGAATTTTATGGGGGCAGTTATAGCCAGACCTTCTTGTGTACTAATGAGTTTTCCCTATGAAAGGTCTGTAGCTTAATTTCTCTGTGGGTCAATAAGATCTTACTGGCCAGTGGAGTGCTGGGTACTTCTTGTAATAACAAATACAAGCAGAATGTGTTCAGCACGAAATACCTTCCAAAACCCCCCAACTTTATGTCCCTGAATTACAGGTTACTAAATGCGTGTGAAAATTGTGATCCTGTACAACTCGGGGAAGTACTGAAACTGCTATAGTACATTTATTTTCTGCTGCTATATTTTAAAATTTTATTTCTGCTTCAATAAAATGGTGTGGTGTGTTTCATACCTTCCATTGTTTTTATTTTCGTCCATTGTCATCTTGCTGACTTCCAAATAAAGGAAAGAACAGAGGTATATTGGGATACGAGAATAGAAATATGTGTGTGGGGGAAAAGAGGCAGATTTCTTTTGGTTTTTTTATGTTAGGAAGATGAATCGTTAAATTTTTAGTCCTGGGTGCCATCATGAGAACCTGGTAGGGAATCAAAGGAAGACATTGCTTGCAGAAAACTAAAAGTGCTACACAGAAAATATTTCCTGCATCTTCTGCTGTATTAGAATCTGCCAGTGGCAGTGTGAATTCCAGATTTGCAGGAAAGATGGTCCTGAGCCTGATCCTCTCTGCAGGCAGAGCTCCAGCATACATAACTGAGGAAGGACAGATTGTGGTGGTCCTGTGTCCTTAAATGAGAGTGTAGAGTATTTTAGGTGAATGAGAAGATAGGTGGATAGGCATTTCAGCCTGTGAGAAGCTGAATTACATTTCTTTCATAAAGTGGTCCCCTCTTGAAATTCAGTGGCTTGTGGAATGCAGGGGATCAAAGGAGATCATCAGATAGTCCCTTTTGGTCTTTAATGTGTCAGTTCCAGGATACAAGGAGATCATGTGGAAGAGAAGAAAGGGGATTCAGACTTAAAAACAAATCTGTGAAGTTTAGAGAAACATGATTAAGTCTTGTGCCAATGTAGACTTATCCATCGTGACCTCTGGGGAGTTGTGACTGGAGAAACTTTTGTGATACTCACTTTTTATATGCTTTATCAGGCAAACCACCAGTGCAGATGTCTCATCATGCTCCTGGTTTCAAACAAAGAGTTTGTATGTTCAGGGTTTTGTTGTTAACTTCATTGAGACAATGAGTGATTTTAGAGTCTGAAAGCTGGAAGATGTGGTGGTAGTATTGAAACCCCTGAATACCCACATTAATGAAGCAGTGTGGGGACTTCTTATTATCCAGTGTCTGAATATTTCTCAGTCCCCTTTCATAACAAACCAAGTTGTGAAGCAGTCAAAATGTTTGTGATGATGTGATGCTGAATCTCAGCTCTTGGTTCATCCACGATTGGATGATCCATGCCTGTGAATGAATGATTTGAGGCAGGTTAAAAGTCAGTCTCTGTAGCTGGGATATAACTGGGGAACCTGGCAAATGGTGCTTGCTATGTATAGCTTAAAACTTACTTGAATTTTTAAAAAATTTCATATTTTGTTACTAATTTCCAATTTTACTGCTGCTAGAAGACAGTGGTTTTCTAGTAGTTCCTATGGCATTTCATTTTATATCTGTTGAAGCAAAAGAAACAATTCTAGACCCAGCAGAGGAGTAGGGGAATAGAAACATCATTTTTCTTCAGAACCTGAATTAATTTTAATTGGGGTGCTTGGTTTTGTGCGTCTCATATTTTGCAAATGAGTAGGTTAAGCCTTTGTTCTTAAATGATTTTTTATCCACTTAGTGTATATTTGTGCCTTCTCATGCATTTGTGCACACCAGCAAGTAAGTGCTGAGGCATAACTCCTACAGCTGCAGCAGCTGTTAAGTTCTTTCCTAACTAGCAAATGCTGCATAACAGAGCAGAAAACTTGAAGAATTCTCCAATCTTTCTTTTTCTTTTTTTAATTACTGATGTGTGTATCACCATGTGTGAGGATGTCACACAGAATAAATCTTGAGTCTGTTTTAGCTGATACATACAGTCTTTTGAAATGGTATATTTTTCTTTCATGGTAAGAGCACAATTATATTGGTATTTTCACAATTCTGTTTCAGATGAGAAGAAGCAGATGGTTGCAAATGTTGAGAAACAGCTCGAAGAAGCAAGGGAACTGGTATGTTCTGGCTTTTCCAATGTTAACTGCAAATTCCGAGGAAAAATAGTAGGATCATTGATAGTAACATTTAACACCCATGCCCTAAAAATACTCAACAATGATATATTAGAAAATGAAATAATATTCTTGTAGTAGTTCTTATTTGAGGATATGAAATACAAGGAGACTGTGTCCTTTTTTAATCCTATGTTAAGTGATGCAAGGTTTCGACTTGCTGTAAGTCAGTAAAAAGTTACAGACTTTGCATTGTAGATTACGTCTCATATTTTAGGAATGGAATTAAATATTTACACATTGTGACTTTGTTTTTGGCTTGGAAGACCCAAGCATCTACTTGATTTAATCTGCCAAAATGTCTTGTAGAGCAATAGATCTTTTTTTCCATTTTAACAAGTGAGGCATAAAAGGGAGGACAAGGGGGCCATGGTCGTGTGGGTCACTGATCGAAGAAAAGTGTATGTGTTAACCAAGCTTTAGTTTGTGGTTTACACTGACAAAAAACACCCAATATGTGATGAGCAACATGTGTTAAGCAACTGTGATTCTTTTTTTTATTTTGTTCCCATTAAAGCCTGTCATGTCTTCCATCTAGGAGGAGTGTAAGAGTAAAGGTTTGTAGATGTGGAGTAACTGAGCAAAGGTGTTGGTGACAGTTGAGATTTTCTTTTTCCCACATGGCCCAAAGTTGTTTTTGTTCATTGCTTGCTAATGGGTTAATGTCAGAAATGTAATCTGAATGTTAGGATAGGGAAAGAAATTAGCTTTTGTACCCTAGAATTTCTTATAATGGAAAGAACTTGAATCAATTATTTAGTTACTAACTAAACAACAAAATTAATTTTTTGAAGTGGCATAGGAAGAAAGAAGTCTCTTGGGTGTTTGTAGGCATACATGGTAGGCAGACCTCTCTGATTTGGTATTCCCAGTGAGAAACATGGTAAAGTTACTGTCCCATCTCACGAGGATGTTCTGAAGATACATTAAGGCCTTTTGGGCGCTTTCATATTCAAACAGCTGAAAAAAACTAGAAATCTAGAAATGTTTTTCAGCTTGTTTTCACTACAAGTTGACATGGCAAAAGACAGCAGTACAGAGAAGCTCCAACATGAGTGATCATTCAAGTTTAGCTTTCTACTCAAAGTAGATTGGAAGGAGCAGAAAATGAGTTAATGGCTCCTTACTTCTCTCCTTATGTTAGAAAAAAATAATCTAAAATTGTATTTATTACAAGATTAAAAAATAAATCCTAAATCTGTATTTTTATCCTAATTATGATCTTCATTTAATGTACTGGCTTTTCTTTCACACTTTTGTTTTAGATCTTTAGATTCAATTATTGGCTTTAAGCAATTACCCACCATGTTTGTGATTAATGTCAAGGCTTGGGTTTAGAAATCAATTTGAACAAACCTGCTAATAACAGAACTGATTAAGAAGATCCTCTTTTAAACTGGAGGCTACAGTAGAAAATCAAAATAAACCTAATTCCTTGTTACTAAGAGTTTTCATACATTGTCTTGCGTAGTCAAAGCTGGGATTAGCTGATTTTGTTTTATTTCCTACTTGGCTAGGAAATAACACTCTCATGTATTATAAATATTATTACAGAGATAATTTATTTGCATTCACTAAGCAGTGATGGTTTTAAAACACTGTCTGCTTTGTTTGGGTAAAATCACTGGTGTAATTGATTTGATGTATGTGCAGAATTGACATGAAAACTTTCAGACTCCCAGGTTGCCTTTTCAAGCCAGAGCTGCAAAGTAAGAAATCTCTGGAGAGAAATCCTGTCACTCTACATCCAGTGTGGAGTATCTGATTGTTTTTTTTACCAGGTTTTTAAGAAAGGTGATTGTTGTGCTAACTTTGGAGAAATTCTTTGAGTATAAAATCATTGCATATGCTAGAAGAATTGTGAATTTTTGAGTGAAATTCCACTGTTAAGAAGACATAATTCTCACTCTGTTATTTGCCTTTATGTTTGATGAAGGATGCATCACAAAATTGTTATGTTGCAAATGCTGGGTTTTTCTTGTCTTTTGTTTTTAGTTTAGACCTCTATTTTAGTTCCAGGGCTCTAGAATCAAAATAAAATAGCAAACCTAAAATTTCTTAAAATGCTAGCAGCTGTCCAGAGCAGATTCATATGGATGAGTTCCTGTGGGAGGAGAGGACTTATTTTGGAGTGCTCAACATCAGCCACACTACTTACTTTGTTGTATTTTTGAATGGAAATAGGAGGGGTGGCTCTGCTCTTGCTTATTTATGAAAAATATGATTTTATGAAAAATAATAGGAGTTCTGAAAGTGGAGATGCATGAAATTAGGTTGCATTTAGGTTCACACTTGCTTGGACCACTGTCTTCTCTATGGCTTCTCATGGAAATTTCTCAGCCCAGCGACAAAATGCACCCAATTTAATCTCGTGATGAAAAGACATTGTTATGTATTGGTCAGCCTGAATGTGCTTCATCATTGTTCATTGGACCTTACACTCTCTAATATTGACTCTTTAGAATGAACATTTTAGATTTCATGGACCATGGTCTGATTGTTGGTGCAAATTCTGCATTCACTGGTGGATGCTTTTGTTTTTATATAAAAAGAAAAGACAAGAATCGAGACTTCATTAAAATTTCCCAACCTTGCACACACACATACATATATATATATGAGAGAAATGTTTATAGAACATTTGAGATCAAATATATTAAGATGAAATTGATAAGAAACTGTTAATTCCAATTATTGGTTTAATTTATAATACCCCCTTGAAAAGTTAAACCTGAGGTAAAGAACTGGGTAGAATTAGAAATTGCTTTGTATGTTTCAATTCATTAGTGACTATTTAATTAAAGTCTGCTTTATAGTTTATTATTGAATATCATTTTGTATAATCAGAATAGATTGGGCAGAATGACTTTTGAGTATCTGGCAATTCCATTGATTAAATTCAGATGCTTTTCTTATGATATGAGGATGAAATTTCAAAGTGTAAGCAAGTGATTGCATAGGAATAAATTCTAGCAGTCCCTTGGGAAGACCTACAACCAGTTTGGGACCCTAACTGAAAAGCATTTCTGTTCCTATGCCATATTGCTCAACCAAGATCAGTAGGTGAGTAAATATTGTTTCAGGTACCTACAGCAACAAAGGAGAGGTATTCTTTTATCTTTTTTAAGTAAGTTGGAAAGATTTTAAAAGGTTGGTGAGGGATTCTTGTGCTGTTCAAAAGAGAATTCCTGAACAGACAGCCCCATATAGAGCAGACTCCATGACCCAGTGGGCAGGTAATTAGCAGCCCTGGTTTATAACTTTTGTTATATATTCTATATTCACAGAAGTACTTCTGTGCCATATTCTTGTATTTCAGGCCCCTTAGAATTCTACATGGCAAGAATAAATTAAAAAAAAAAAAATAGAATTCTGTTTGGAAGATGGAATACATCTCCAACATTTTAATCCATTTGACTGTATCCAGATTCTTGAATAGCATTGTCATTAAACCCTGAAATTCAGCTATTTAATATACTTACATATAGATTTGGGATGTAGATTTAGGCAGCCAGTTCAGGATATGCAATTCTGCTGAGTTAGCAGTATTTAAAGAAAAAAGAATAAATTTGTTAAACATAAGAATTAATTTATTAAACATCCAGACTGGTGGTAGATAAAACTTTAAACATATACGTATATATAAATAAGAAAAATATCTTTTTCAGTCAAGGGTTTCCAAAACTGCACAGCTAGATGGAGATAGGCTTTCTTCTGAACTCTGGTCATTTGCAGGAATTATCCTGAGTTTTGCTATTTTTTTGTAATAGCTCACGGTTGGAGCTGAAATCCAGATATGTTTGACTAGAATAATTCATTCTGAATGTAAATAATACTAATCTTGTCACTTGTTTCTTGACCTAAGACTGTGTAAAGATTTTGGTAAATTGTATATTGCAGAATAAGCAACATTTTTCCTTGTAAAGAAGGAATATTTCTTGAACTTAGGTAAATTTGTTCTTGCTTTAATTAACCTTTTGATTTATATGCCTGCTCTTTGTTTTTACTTGTCAGCTTGAGCAGATGGAACTTGAAGTTCGAGAGATTCCACCTCAAAGCCGAGGGATGTACAGCAGTCGAATGAGAAGCTACAAACAAGAAATGGGAAAACTTGAAGCTGATTTTGTGAGTTTCTAACATATTCCATAAAGAAGGCACCTCTTAAGAATTTTTAAAATAAAACAATGCAGTTATTCAGGCACATGAGAGAGTATTTTTGACTAGTGTGAGACATGAGTTCTGCATTTATCTTGCTGTGTATGTGGACAGATGAAAACCAAACTGGGGAAGAGAAGCTTTTCTTTTAGCAGCAGTCCCACAGCAACATTCCAGTTGCTAGCCTTCTGTCCCTTTACCCTGGAACTCTGTTGCTTCTCTGTTAAACATTGTGAGTGTTCATGATGTATGCAAAATAGTCAGCTTTTAATCCTATTTCTCAAGGAATGACAGCTTGTAGTAATGTGGGCTGTAACATGAAAAGCAGTGTAATCTCCAGTCCGTGGAATTTTTGAATGTCGTTTATCTCGCGTGCACTTCATTTGTTAGTCACTGTGTTTTCCATTGCACTTGGATTCTTCTTGGCTTTTGTACAAATTGGTTATAAATACTACATTTTTTTTGAGTAAAGGATGCAAACTAACAAGATTCCCTTGTCTAGGGGCTTCTGCCACAGTTATCAGTCCTTTTTTTGTGACTGGGATTTACACTGAATAGATTTACATAGAGACAAAACTGTTTCCTGTAAAATCCTGAAAAAGTTCAAAGGGATTGCAAAGTGTAGGAAAATGCTATGTTAATTGGCAGCAGCTTCGTTCCTCCAGGGTAGGGAGAAAGGAATAACTAGTGGCAGTATTTTCCATTCACTGGAGATCTGTGAATTTCCTCAGGTTGCTGGCAGCAGTTTAATCCTTCAGGGGAGGGGAGTCAATGTTTATACCTGCAGCCAAGAAATCCAGCTGACTGTCACTCCTCTGTGCTTCTGCCAAGTTGAGCAGTTGCATGAAAATGTATTTGAAGATGGTTGCAGTTTGTAAAGTTTGAGGAATGTTAGAGTAAAAAGACTTGCATCAAAATTTTGAGGCGGTCTCATCTGTTCCCCTGTAGGAATTGCATGTGGCCAAACAATGACTTCCCAGAGAGAGCAATTTCTGGACCAATTGTGAATGCTGTTTATCTTCTCAGATGTGGGAGAATTTGCTGTCAGCATATTATTTATTCCTGGCCTATTTCTATATGTAGGTAGATGGTGGAATTCATACTTTCATATTCCTAGGCAAGTGAAAATGAGGGAGTTCAGAACTGGACACTATATGGAAAAGGAGAAACGGGTGCAAGGAAATCTATCATAGAACTGGGAGTTACATGATCACAAGAACATGAGTTGGTGCTCAGAGTGGAGAACCAAAAACATCATGAGAAAGAGGAAGGAACATATTGTAATAATGGGTGGAAACAACAGCCCCAAACCCAAGGACCTTCAGCAGAAGATCAAGGAAAGAAAATGATGTTAAGGACGGAGCAAAGTACTGGAAGAAAACAACTGTGCTTGAAAAGGTCTCACTTACATAGCAGATAGTGGTGTTACAACTAAGTGCCTTGTGTTGTTCCAGTTTCTAAGTACTAATATTTTTCTAATTCTGTATGAGAGGATTTAAGACTCTTTTTGGATTGTTATCTAGTCAAATAGCAACTTGTTGGAAACTACAGAACAGTTGTGAGTTAAAAGAAGGAAAAGGAGGAGGAAAAGAAATGTTATTTTGACTTTGTAAACTCCAGGGCTGTCAAAGATAAAAAGTTGAAGTATTTGCTGAAATGGAAGTGCTTTTGAGTGCTCTTGTTTCATTTTAAAGAAATTATGTCTGTGAGATTAATTACAAAAATTATATACCTCATTGCACAGTCTTTTTCATTAAGTTGTATATTTCAGAACTGGCACTAGTAATTTTCTTTTAGTCATTAATAACATAAGATTCGATCTTGTGGTTGCCTTATTATGTGGTTGCCTTTGTATGCGATATATTGTTCATAAATTTGCCCTCACCCAAACAGTTAGGGAAAACAGCAGTATAGCAACATGTTTAAAGGAAACATGAGGTTTGTGGACTGTCCACTTGTCCACTCTTAAGTGGCAGGATGGACAACATTAGTGACATTTAATATGTAACTGGTTAGTTTATTTTATCAAGATCAGTATGTCTAATAATGATAAAACGCCATCACTGTAATATTATTTATTACATGCTGTGGCATCTGTATGAGTATATATGGGTTTTTTTTCAATACACTTTACTATGTTGAAGTATATTCTAAAAAATACAGATTTAAGCTCTGTTGAGCTGTACTCAGAAAAGCTACTCCAAACATGGCATTTCATTTCTAACTTTGTAATCAAATAGGAACAAGTTGCAAATAGGATATTTATTTCCTCTCATTGCTAATCCTTGTTATTTTGAGGCGTATTTTGTGGTTAGGTGTCAGTGCTCTGCAGTCCAGGGGTGTGTGAAGGCAAAGACATCTACCCCATGCACCCTATTGCACATGCATGCTTGGTAACACACTGATTGCAGTAAATCATATCCAAGGAGAAAAAAACACCTTGTCCTGTCCTAGCTCTCTCTCTTGAAGGGGAGCAATGATAATGAAAAAAAGAGTAGCACAATTTTTTCTTTAAAACTACTTGGAAAGCATAGCACTGTGAATACCACTGGTGAAAATGAACAGAGCGAGCACTGCACCTCAGCTTTAGGCAGGAGTGGTTTCTGATGCTCACCTCAGTGCTCTGCAGTCTTCCCTGGGCAGAAATACCAGAACAGGGCAAGGATGAAGTGATGCTTCTTTGCAGAAAAGCTGCACACAAATCAAAAAGCCAACTTTCAGGCTTGTGAAGAACATACTGAAACAGAATGAAACTGTTTGATAAGCCTTATGCTGTCTTTTTTTTCACTTGCAGATGTAAATCTGGGGTTTATTATCTCATTTTCAATAGTAGATCCCAGGGCCTTAATTTTTGCAGGGTGTTTTGTCGCCGTTAGGGACAGGGAAGGCGTGGTGGGACCCGCGGGGCTCAGCGGCTGCGGGGCCATGTACGCGCTGGTGGCTCTATCTTGTGGCCCCAAGTGGAGTTGCACATCACAGTCTTGTGCTTTCCGGGCTGCTGCAGGGCGTGGGACCACCTGCGAAAGTGTTCCTGGAGCTTAAAATGATCTTCCTGTCAGTAGGGCTTTTTCCTGCATCTATCAATGCACCATTTTGCGCTTTAAGCTTGTAAATACTTTTTTTTTGGCTGTTTCAGATGTAGAATGTCCATGGTGCCTGCCTGCTTGAAGTAAGTTCTTAATTCCAAAAAAGTCTTTTAAGTACATGGACTGTAGGTGTTGTTTATTCATACAAATAAGGCATTTTAGGTTAATTGTTACCTGAAAGTAGTAAGTTATCTTTAAACAGTTGAGATATACAGTGGTAAAAGGCTTCCAGATTTTATAGACATAGCTTTGAGCTAAATCCATCCCAGTCCATGCAACTATATAAACCTAGCAAATAGATGGTTATTTGCTAGCATTTGTATCCATCCCCAGGGTTCCGTGTACTGGCTCAATGACAGGGCACCATAAAATAGAAAAAACCAAAGTCAAGCTTTTATTTTCCTGAAAAGCTTACTGCTGACGTATAAGGCATTCAAATAGATGAGGAAATACAAAAATCCAGTAAGACCACATTATACAGTAATATTCATGTTACAAAAATGAGTATTGCACAATCAGTGTTCAAAATGAGGTGAGCATATTGAGCAAGAAGAAATAGCCATCAAATAAATGAGGCAACATAGGAACTGTTCCTATTCTGTCAGCAGCACAGGGGTAAATTTTGCAGGTAGCATTTGTTATCAGTTCAGGAGACAGTGCTCATTCTTTTTAAATTCTCAGAGTTGTTACTGATTTTGGCAATTCTGACTTTCAGAACAACCTTTAAAAGAAAAAATAAGGGGGGGTGGGTTGAATTGCAGATACATAGATATATTGTTCATAACTTGAGTAAACATTTAAACATTTTTGGCATTTAACAATAACTTCAGTCATTAGTGAATATATGTATTTACAATTTGTACCTCCTGCAGGTTCTGTTTAAGATCATTGTTAAAATTTCAACTGCTGTTAAGCTTTAAAACTTTAAGGAGATAGGCAGTAGAGTTTCATTGCATAAAGTTAGCTCTCTTATATGACTCTCAAGTACCACCTGAGTCTAGAAGCTCACCTGAACAACTCACACAGCTGTGTCTGTTGTGTTCTGGCTGTTTTTTGCAAATATCACTTCCCCCATTTCAGGTTCAGTCACCAACCCAGACAAACAATCATATGGCTGTAAGCATATTGAACACCATTTGTCAAATGACAAGTTGCTGGCTGTTTTTTTATGGCCAGTCTTCCCTGAGTGTCCAGTTTGAACTAAAATGTTAGAGATTCAGCTGTTGCTGCTGGATTATTTTGATTTATAAAGCAAATAGTGCAATAATGCACTATTTGTAGTTACAAAATTATGAATCCTATGGGACTGCTGTGTGTTTATCTTCATTGTTGTATTCCAGCAGTGTTCTTAAACACAGGGAATCCATCATGCCCACACAACATGTGTGCACAAGAACCTTGCCTGGGCAGGTACACGTGCCTATAGTGAAACCTGATCTTGTTGACACATTTGAAACTTCTGAAATCAGATTAGTTTTTGCTATGTGAGTTGTACAGCTCTTTTGAACGGGACTGTGGAGGATTTGTTTTAATGCTCACAAGATTGAACTGAGTTTCAAAAGAAAAAGGCCATGTACTTAGACAATCTGATTTTGAAAAAGCATATTGTGAACAAAAATTCCTTCACTGCCATTTTTATAGATACTGTCACTGTCTTGAGATAAGTAATCACTCCTCTACATTGTGCTCAAACTGCTCCTTACAGAGGTACTGGTTTTTTTCCACTGTTACTTTTCTAATAACTTCTGATATGATATTTGTCTGCCTGACTGTGGCTGAGCATTAGGCCAGCTTCTTTTCTGTAGAGGCAAATTCCACATTGTCTTCAGCTTGTTTTCACTTGTGTCCCCACCCTGGTGGGTTTGTGGTGGAAGAAGGTGGAGTCATTTGACCTTTTGCAATTACTTGATTTATAATACTGCCATTTTAAATGGGGAAGAAGTGATACAGGAGAGAATGTTCTCTTTTCTTTTCTTTTTTTTTTTTTTTTTAACATTCAAGGCCTAAACTGATGGAATCTTGGGAAGTGATATAACTTAGAACCCCTGTAGAAAATTTTCCCTAAGTTATTTATGTCTTAAATTTCTTTTTATTGTTTTGTGTGGAAGTGTGAAGATAGAAGTAAATTTATTTCGTAATGGAATTAACTAGTGATGAGATGCTTTTCTGTGGAGGAAAGTGTGAAAGATGAGAGTTAACATGCTTAATTTGTGATTAACCTAAAGGGTTGTGATCTTCTTAGCTGGGATTCCTGAGAAGCCAGACCAGTGAAACACACTTTACCTCCTGGGCTTTGTAATTCTGTTGGTATTGTTTGCAAAGAATCATCCCGTGTTTGACCAGTGTGTTGTGCATCTCATAACTCAATGTGTGAAGAGATAATATGCTGGGCAAGGGCAACCAAGGAGCAAATTTTTAATGTCAGTAAAGCTAATTCCTTAACTGGATTCTTCTCTCAACCCAGCTCCGCCTTGACCCTCACAGGAAATTCTGTGTCTGTCTCATGTGTTAACACGTAGGGCTAAGACTGGTGACTTTTGTGGTGTCTCTTTGTTGGTCCTTCAGCAAGTTGTGGTGGAGGTGATGCACATGATTTTGAAAAAACCCGTTTGTGTAGCTTAGGCTTGACTGACTGATTACAAATAAAGGTGTTTTCAGGAAGTGATTTGGTGAGTGATAACTCTTGTGTGTGGCTGGGGGCTGTGAATAGAAGGTGTGACTCGTACAGGGCACTGTAAGCATTCATGCCTTTTCCTTTCTCCCTTCACACACAAAATGTTTCTGTACTAAATTAAGCTGAAAAGTGGTCTGTGGCAGATTGAAATCTTTCTATAAAATGTATTTTAAGACATATAGTTTCACCAAACAAGCGTTCTCACCTGATAGTTTGTAGGCATGTTGGGATTTCAGTCCTCATCAGCCTTTCCCAAGTAGAGAACAGCAATTTCTCTGTTTATCATGGAGTTCTTTCTTATGTTAAAACTTCTACATCTCAAAATAGTAGAATTAAGTATGTTTGCTGTTCTTTCTAAAAGAGAGTGGAAGAAGCCATGTTCACTCACATGTACTTCTAACCAGCTGATGAGTGAAGTGATTTCCTGTACAGAAGGTGAATGCTGTTTTTGGGGGTGTGAGGCCCACAAGGGGGATGGCTTTATTGTTTCCCACTTCCCCAGTGATATCTTATTCTACTCAAGTGACACTCCCCCTACCTGTTGTGCAAAAAGAAGCAGCTGTCACTGTCTTGCTTTTGATAGCAGCAGTAATAAAGGTCCTGTAGTTGGTTTGGGAGGCAATGATGAATGAAGAAAACAGAGTGTACCTCATGCTCACTTTGTTGTATTGCTCACCTACACTCATTTAAGTAGAAGTTTGATTTTGCATCTATTACGAGTTAGAAACGTACAGATTGCAAAAAAAACCATAAAAATCAGACAAACTGAGCAAAACCCCCACCGTTTGAACATGTTTGCTTTTCAGGCTGGAGCTCTCAAGTTCCTTTAAGTGTTACTACGTTTTTTCTTTTTTTTTTTTTTTTTTCCCCCAGCTAGAGCGAGGCTAATTTGAATTACAGTGCTGAATAGGGAGAGAGATGTGCTACTGGTAAATCATAAAAAACAGAGAGAAAGTTTGTTTTGACTCGGGAAGGATTAATTGCGGCCGTTCCCGGTGTGTTGTCCATGGAGTGACGCTGGGTGGCGCTGTTAGTTTGCAAAGCAAGTGTCTCTTCCCCCCCTATTTTTCTCCAGTTTCTTTTTTTCTTTTACTTTTTTTCT